>PVJS01028647.1:0-19962 GCA_004027185.1 Glis glis | reverse complement strand
TTTTCTGCATTTTCTGATTTTTTGCAATGATTTTGCATCTTCTATATACAAAGAATTCATAAAGGAATTTGTGTTAGCCAGATTTCCATCACTGTGATAAAATACCTGAGATAATCAACTTAAAAAGAAAAAAGACTTATTTGGGCTTGTGGTTTCAATCCATGGTTGCATGGCACTGTTACTTTGGGCCTGTGATGGCATAGGACATCATGATAGGAACAAGTGGTGGAATAGCTAGAAAGTGAAAGAGAGAAACCAGAAGGGGCCAGGATCCTAAGAGTCCCTTCAAAGGCATGCCCCAATGACCTAACTTCCTCCCTTTGGGCCCCACCTCCTAAAGGTTTCCTCCACCTTCCAATAGCACCACAGGCTGGGAACCAAACCTTCAAAAAGTGGGCCTTTTGGGGACAATCCAGATATAAACTATAACAGCATTCAAATTATTCAGACATACCTTACCATTAAGTTTTAGTGACTACCCTTGCAAATCTTTTCTGCAACATATATATATATGTATGTATGTATGTATGTATGTATACACACACACACACACATATATATATATATGGTTTATATGTGACTTTTTAAAAAAATAGGTTCACAGAAGGACTTCAAAGAAAACAAAAAAAGAAGTCATGAGTACCCTTTATCCAGTTTTTTCCAATGATTACATCTTACATAACTGTAATATAATAGCAGAACCAGGAATCAACATTAACACAATGTGTGTGCATACAGTTCTATGCCATTCTGTCATGTGTAGATTCATGCAACTAACCACTACAATCAAAATACTGAACTATTCCATCATCACAAACATCACTAATGCTAACCCTTATACTCACAGACACCTCTATTGCTTTCCACCATTCCTAATTCCTGACCACTGATATGTTTCCTGCCTCTATCATTGCATCATTTCCACAATGTTATGTAAGTGGAATTGAACACTCTAAGCCTTTTGAGATTGACCTTTTCACTCAGCATGAGGGCGTTGAGATCCATTCCAGCTACTGTGTACACTGATCATTCCCTTCTAAGGCTGGTAGAAGTCTGGTATGGATTTATCACCATTCATAATTTTCATTTTGATTGTTTCCAGTTTTTGTCTTTTTGAAATAAAGTAGACAAGCTGGGCATGGTGGTGCACACATGTAATACCAGTACTTGGGAAGCTGAGACAGGAGAATCACAGTTTCAAGGCCAGCCTCAGCAACTTAGTGAGACCCTGTTTCAAAATATGGAATAAAAAATAGGGCTGGAGGTGTTGCTCAGAGGTAGAATGCCCCTGGGTTCAATCCCCAGGACTGAAAAAAAAAGAAAGAAAGTAGACAATTTATAATATAATGGTTGCTATGTTAGTCTTCTACCTTATTTTTTATTTTCTGTTTGTTGTTTTGACTCTTCTGTTTTCATTTTCTTATCTTTTTGTTGGTTATTTGTGTATTATTTTAGAATTCCATTTTGATTTGTCTGTAGTGTTTTGGGTGTATATCTTTGTGCACTTTTTAGCATATTTTTATAAATTTTTTATGTAGTTGCATTAAATGCACATAATTCATCCCAGTATGTTGGTTGTGATATTTTACTGGTTCAAGTGAAGTGTAACAATCTTATCTCTTTGTTTAGTATTGTTACTCTTATAACTCTCTTAAAATTTTCTCGATGTATATTGAGAACCACATGAAGCAATGTTATAATTTTTGCTTCTATCATCAAACACAATTCAGGAAATTCAATAGATGGTAAGTCTATTGTATCTACTCATATTTTTATTCTTTCCATTGTTCTTTTTTCCTCCCTGATATCTCCAAACTCATTTTATCTTCTTCTTTCTGTTTAGAAAACTTTGTATAGCTATTCTCTTAGGATAGGTCTGCTAGCAACAAAAGCTCTTTGTCTTCTTGAGAATGTCTTGATTTCCCCTTCATTCTTGAAGAATATTTTCACTGGATACAAAATTCTGGGCTGGCAGATGATTTCTTTTGGCACCTGAAAAATGTGCTACTTCCTTCTGGCCATGGTTTTAGATGAGAAATTCACTGTCATTGGACAGTTGGCTCCATATTTATAAGCTACTGTTTGTCTTACTGATTTCAGGATATTTTTTTCATGGTCACTAGTTTTCAGAAATTTGACTATGATGTGTTGTGGGGGATAGTACTGCGGATTGAACCCAAGGGCACTCTACCACTGAGCTGCACCTTATTTGCCCTTATTTGCTTATTCATTTAATTTTGAAACAGGGTCTCACCAAGTTACCATGTACTGGTTTCAAACCTGCAATCCTCCTGTCTCAGCCTCAGTACTGGGATTACAGGCGTGGGCCACCACACCCAGCTATGATGTACCTTGGAGGGGAGTTATTTGTGTTCATCCTGATTGGAATTAACTCAGCCTCTTTACCCTATAGGCTTATGTCTTTTACCAAATAGGGGACATTATCAGTTATTTCTTTAAATACTTTTTTATTTCTGCCCTCTTTCTCCTCCCCTTCCAGGGTTTGATGACACAAATGTTAAATATCTTGGTATGTCCTATCGGCCCCTGAGCCCCTGTTCACTCTTGTTTCAGTTTATTTTCTTTCTTTTGTTTAGAATATAACTTTATAGTGCTATGTTTAGGCTGATCCTTCTCTCCTTTCCATCTTTGATTGAACCCATCCATTTTTTTTCAGTTTTGAATATTTTATTTCTCACTTCTAAAAATCACCATTTGTTTTTTCTTTATATGTTCTGTTTCTTTGCAGAGGGCTTTTTGTTGTTGCTATTTCAAGTATGTTCATAATTGCCCATTGAAGTATCTTTATCATGGCTGCTTTAAATCCTGGCCAGATAATTCCAACATCTGTGTTAGCTCACTGTTGGCATCTGTTGATTATCTTTTATAATTTAAGTAGAGCTTTTCCAGGTTGCTAGTATGATGCGTACTTTCTTATTGTATCCTGAATATATTAGAGGCTCTGGATCTTATTTAAGTCCTCCATTTTCACAGGCTTCCCTGACACTGAGTTGATAGGAGAAGAGAAGTACCAACTTCTAACTGTTTCCGTTGACAACCCAGGCTTGGAGAAGGGAGGGAGAGTGCCTCATCACTGGTGGGCAGGGATGGAGTTCAAGCTATCTGATTGGCTCCACTGATACCTCCCTAGTTTGTTGGGAGAAGGGAGCTTCATTACTCCTCCTCCCCAAGACAGTTTGGAGGTTAAGGGGAGACTTATCACTGGAAGATGGTAAAAATTCTGGTTTCCCACTTGGCCTTCTCTGACACCATCCTAGCAGGGGCAGTTGGGCACCCCAAAGCTGGCAAGGATGAAGAGTTAGGCTTCCCATTCAGCTACTACTGACAGGGGTGGGGATGGGACCATTGCTTTTACTTGGTTGGAGTATGGTGTCGGGAGCCATTCCCTTCTCTGAGTTGCATAAACAGCCTGGCAAGGCGAGGATTTTGCCAAGTATTGCCAATTTTGTTGATCATGGCTGTAACAACAGAGGGAGGCTGGCAGAGGAATGAGTTGACCACTCCTTGACTCGGTAAGGAAGAGGGGTGCTGCTGAGAGTACGATGTTTGTCTGCTTGTTGCTATTGTATACATCTGGTGCTATGTTGTTTGTCTGCTCGTTGGTGTTAATATTGTGTACATCTGATGCTCTGAAAGAATATATAAGGTCCGAGCAAAATAAAGACGCCACGGCAGTTCTGACTGACCATCACACGGCAGTATGGACTGACCGTCCTCCCGATAAGGCTCTGGTATTGACTGAGAGTCCTCCGGATAAGACTACAGTATTGACCGCAGTTCTCTTGAAGCTATCCTTTGTCTTTCCTCTCTTGTCTCGTGTCTTTATGCTACTCCTTGTCTCTCTCTCTCTCTCTCTCTCTCTCTTTCTCTCTCAATTCTCACTCCCTGTTTCAGGAACAGTTCGAACCCTTCGACTCTGCCAGCAGGCTCCGGCAGTATGGCAATGTGTCAGGGGTCTTCAAGAACTCTCCCAGGCTCCGGGCTTCCCTAGGAGAAATCACAGGGCTCAGCATATCGTTGAATTCACAGATAGGATTTATTACAGCAAAAAGTTACAAAGAAAATTAGCAAAGGGAAAACCTGCACATAATGAAGTCCAGAGGAAAGCAGGCACAAGATTCTAAGGGTTCTTTCTCAATGGAATCACACAGGACACACTTTCTTTTTTTTGCAGTACTGGGGATTGAACCTCTGAGCTACACCCCCAGCCCTATTTTTTATTCTTTATTTTGTAACAGGGTCTTACTAAGTTGTGGAGGGCCTCACTAAGTAGCTGAGGCTGGCCACGAACCCGGATTCTCCGGTCTCAGCCTCCCAAGTACTGGGATTACAAGCATGCACCACCATGCCCAGCTAGGAAGCACTTTTTCTAACAGTGAAATGTGATAATAACTACACGATGTGTCTACCAGAGACAGTCATTAAAGACTCAATGCCGAGCCGGGCGTGGTGGCGCACGCTTGTAATCCCAGTACTTTGGGAGGCGGAGACCGGAGGATCCGGGTTCGCGGCCAGCCTCAGCGCGCATGCGCGCGCGCACGATGGATCGATCGATCGATCTCTCTCCTCTCTCTCTGTCTCTCTCTCTCTGTCTCTCTCTACCTAGCGAGGCCCTCCGCAACTTCGTGAGACCCGGTTTCAAAAATAAAGCATAAAAAAAAAATAGGGCTGGGGGCATAGCGCGGAGGTAGAACGCCCCTGCGTTCAATCCCCGGCACCGCAAAAAAAAAAAAAACTCAATGCCAAAGGTTTTTATTGGAAGGGGTCAAGTATGTACCCTCTGCCTAGAAATTTTCTAAAAAGCACTATCTGTAAAATCTTTACCACCAAAATTCCAAACTCACAAAAGGAACATAGGTGTGCACTTTAAGTGGCATACTGAGCCACTCTTTATCATTTAGAGAAAGTTTCATATTCATTCAGGAACTATAGGAAGTTCCCAGATGCCAGGCAAGGTCCCAACTTGCAAGCAGGACTTTCTAAGGACACCAGGCTTGGGCTTCCAATGTTAACTTTTCTGCCAAGGTCGTTATTACTAAATGTTTTCTGCCTTAATGGGCTACCTATTTCTTGGTCCTTTGTCTACAGAAGACATGTTTTTGGTGAGGGAGGTGTTTTTGTCTGAGCACTGACATTTCCAGGTTGCCTGTATCTCCAGTACCCAGTCTGAGATATATGAAGCAAAAAGGAAGGCTTGCGATCCAGAGGATCATCAGAAACTATTTTGAAAATTTATATGACAATAAACTGGAAAACATAGAAGAAATTGACAGATTTCTAGATACATACAACCTACCTAAATTGAACCAAAGGATATAAAAAAACATAAACCAAACAATAGCAAGCAAAGAAATAGAAACAGCCATAAAAAGCATTCCATCAAAGAAAAGTCCAGGTCCAGATGGATTCCCAGCTGAATTCTACAAAACCTTTATAGAATAACTAAACCAAATCCTTCACAAAGTACTTCACAAAGTAAATAGAAAGAGATGGGATTCTTTCAAACTCCTTCTATGAAACAAGTATCACCTTAATACCAAAACCAAATAAAGATACCTCAAGAAAATTACAGACCAATATCTTTGATGAACATAGATGCAAAAATTCTAAACAAAATACCAGCAACACACATTCAAAACCATATAAAGAAAGTTGTGCACCATGACCACTTGGTTTCATTCCAGAGATACAAGGCTGGTTGAGCATTCACAAATCAATACATGTCATTCACCACATAAATAGAACTAAGGACAGAAATCACATGATCATCTCAATAGATTCTGAAAAGGTGTTTGACAAAATCCAACACCCATTCATGTTAAAGTCACTGCAGAAAATGAGAATAGAAGGAACTTATCTCAACATCATAAAGGCAATATACAACAAACCCAAAGCCAACATCGTATTGAATGGGAAAAAACTGCAAGAATTTCCTTTAAAATCAGGAACAAGACAAAGATGCCCACTGTCACTGCTCCTTTTCAATATAGTACTTGAAACTCTAGTCAGAGTGATAAGGCAAGAGAAGGAAATCAAAGGAATACAAATAGGAAAAGAAGAACTGAAATTAGCTCTCTTTGCAGATGATATGATCCTGTACTCAGAAGACCCAAAAAACTCAACCAAAACACTTCTAGAGCTGATTAACAAATTCAGCCAAGTAGTGGGATATAAAATCAATCTAAAAGATCAGTAGCTTTTCTATATGGCAACCATTAATTTGCTGAAAAATAAATCCAGAAAACAATTCCATTCACAATAACCTCAAAAACAATAAAATACCTAGGAATCAATTTAACCAAGGAGGTAAAAGACCTCTATGATGAAAATTATAAAACACTAAAGAGAGAAATTGAAGATCTTAGAAGATGGAAAGGTCTCCCATGCTCTTGGATACACAGAATAAATATTATCAAAATAGCCATTCTACCAAAAGTACTCCACAGATTCAATACAATCCCTACTAAAATACCAATGTCATTCTTCACAGAGCTAGAAAAAGCAGTCCTAAAATTTGTATGGAAAAACAAAAGACCCAGAATACCAAAAACAGTTCTCAACAATAAGAACCACGCAAGAGGCATCGCAATACCTAACTTAAAATTATACTACAGAGCTATAGTAATGAAAACAGGATGGTATCAGCACAAAAACAGACACATAGACCAATGGAACAGAATAGAAGACGCAGAAACAAATTCACACACTTACAGCCAATTGATTCTTTACAAAGATGCCAAAAACATACACTGGAGAAAAGACAGCTTTTTCAACAAAAGGTGTTGGGAAAACTGGTTATCCATTTGTAAAAAAATGAAATTAAACCCCCAACCTCTCACCCTGCACAAGAGTTAACTCAAAATGGATCGAAGACCTGGAATTTAGACAGGAGACTTTGAAATCACTAGAGGGGGGCATAGGAACCAACACTCTAACATATAGGCACTGTTAGAAACTTTCTCAATAAGACCCCCCAAAGCTCCAGAAATTAAAACAAGAATTAATAAGTGGGATGGCATTAAATTAAAAGTTTCTGTTTGACAAAGGAAACCAAGAGTCTAAAGAGAGCCTACAGAATGGGAAAAGATCTTTGCCAGCTACTCTTCTGATAGAAGACTAATATCTAGAATATACAAATAAGAGACTTAACACTAAAAACAAACAAACAAAAACCCCAATCAAGAAATGGGAAATAACAATAAATGCTGGTGAAGATGTCAGGAATTAGGAACTCTTATACACTGTTGGTGGGATTGCAAATTAGTGCAGCCACCATGGAGATCAATGTAGAGATTCCTCAGAAAACAGGGAATACCAGCTATACCACTCTAGGATATCTTTCCAAAAGGATTGAAATCAGAATATTATAGTAATATATGCATATCCATTTTATCGCAGCACAATTCACAATAGCCAAATCATGGAACCAACCTAGGTGTCCATCAACACATGAATGGATTATGAAATTATGGAATATACACACAATGGAATTCTACTCAGCAATAAAAAAGAACAAAATTATGTAATTTGCAGGAAAATTGATGGATCTGGAAAACATTAGATGAGATTAGCCAATCACAGAAAGTGAAGGGTCATATGTTTTCTCTCTTATGTGGAAGCTAGGGAGTAATTGGGATACAAGAGGGACTTTAGATAATGGAGGAGAAACCCCAGTGGTGTGATGGAGGGAATCTAAGGGAGGGGAATGTTGGGGGGAGGGAGAATCAAGGAAGGAAACACTTCCACTGAAGTTATGTACATATGTAAAATTACTAATGCCAATCTCAATATCATGTCGAGGGAAGGGGGGAGTGGGGAGGGAGCAAAGGAGAAGCTCACCAATGATGTGAGATTACAATGCACCAGTAAAAGTATAAAAGAAACAAAGAAAAGGGAGGAAGGAAGGAAGGGAGGGAGGGAGGGGGAAAGGAAGGAAGGAAGGAAGGAAGGAAGGAAGGAAGGAAGGAAGGAAAGAAGGAAGGCCGGCCTTGGGAACTCACTGCCATGTCTTTGGAAGTAACTAGCCAGTCTGCCTGCCCTATGTCTACCTTTCATAGTCTACTTATATTTGTTATGTGTATAATCTCTCTCATATATATATATATGATTATATATATGTATGTATAATCTCTCTCACACATATATGTGTGTGTATGTATAATATATATAATCTCTGTGTGTGTGTGTGTGTGTGTGTGTGTGTGTGTGTGTGTGTAGTAATAGGGTATTTAGCTACATTTAGCAAGAAGAATAGGGAGAAATGCAACTACTTCCTCTTGTCCCAGAACTGGAAGTCTCTGTATTTTTTTATATAATTAGGGAAAAGTAGTTTTTATTTATATTTTGAAAACAAAACATAAGCATATGATTCAGCAGGCCTAACTTAATATAGGGTCCAAAAATTACCAACAGGAAAGAAAAACATCATAATTTGATTGTACTTATTCTAATAAAATGCATTTCCCCAATTATAAAAATAATATGAGCTGGGCATGGTGGTGCACATCTGTAATTCCAGTACTTAGGAGGCTGAGACAGATTCAAAGTCAGCCTCAGCAACTTAACGAGACTCTGTTTTCAAATAAAAAATAAAATCAGTCTGGGTGTGTTGCTTGGAGGTAGAATGCACCTGGGTTAATCCCCAGCACCACCACCACCACCACCACCACAACAATAATAATAAATAATGATATGTAATCACTACAAAAAATTATTCTACTTTTCATTTACCCAGGCTAGTTTGTTAGGGTTTTGTTGTTGTTTTTAAATGGAATGAAAATTTCAAAGTTAATAAGGATTACAGGGTAGCAGAAGATCTAGATTCATTTATTTTCTCCATCATTTTATAGGAAAAATATTAAGAAAAGTATAAATTTTCCTGTAGTTGGAATTTAGACCTAGAACAGAATAACACACACACACACACACACACACTCACATTAATGGCCTCATAGGCCGTTTCCCATGTACAACATTAGGTAGGAACAGTAAAACTTGAGTTTCTTGTTTATGTCTAAAATCATGTGCAAAGGAAATAGTATCTCCTTGGTCATACTGTCCCTATCTACAAATTTTAGACTAATGAAACTATTCCTGAGATGAAAATTTTAGCGTAATATATTGCTGCCTAATCAACATCCAATTTGAAATCGTCAACAAGATCACCAAACTGTTATTATGTCTCGGCATTTCTCATTATAAGGGCAATTTCATCTATTTGTTTTTCAGATCCACAGTGACTCACAAGTGATAAATTAATATCTCCCATGCTTCAAGAAATATGAATGAGATGTCTGTCTAGACAGTTACAGTCTAAACACGTACAAAACGACAAAACAAGTTTGATTACCAGTAAGTTATTGGTGTTGAATAGGCTACCATTTTTCTAGTCAGTTACTTCCAACCTGCAGACAATGCTTCTTCAGCAGTGTATGGATTTCCAAAGAGCATTAGGCAGGCTTCTAGAAGCAGTCTTGCCTAAAGTTCTGACCTTAAGGAAATCAATTTTCTCTGACCTAAATACCCCTGTTTATAAAAATGAACTTATTGAATAACAAAATGATAAAAAAGCAAATTTTATATTTCAGAGTTTCTGTGGTTTAATTTACTAGTTCTAAAAATAATAGCCTATGGAGCCGGGCGTGGTGGCGCACGCTTGTAATCCCAGTACTTTGGGAGGCGGAGACCAGAGGATCCGGGTTCTCGGACAGCCTCAGCTCTCTCTCTCTCTTTCCCTGTCTCTCTCTCTCTCTCTACCTAGTGAGGCCCTCCGCAACTTCGTGAGACCCGGTTTCAAAATAAAGTATAAAAAAATTGGGACGGGGGTGTAGTGCAGAGGTAGAACACCCCTGGGTTCAATCCCCGGTACCGCAAAAAGAAAAAAAATAATAATAATAGCCTATGGTCCTGCGCTAGATTTTAACATAATTTCCATCAATCTTTCACTTGCAAAATCAGAAATATAAGCATCTTGTAGTACATTGTTCATGAAGCCAAATGCAAAGATCATTTTCTTCCTCTTGATTGATAGCTATGTTTATTTATCTGATGTCTGCATCTCTCCCTCTCTCTCTCTCTCTCTCTCTCTCTCTCCTGGAAATTGCAGAGCTTCATTATATTCTGAAGTAAACTTCATATCGAATTTACATTTAGTATTTAGAATTTTATTGATAACATCAAACTAATAATTTTTTCTTGATAATGTATAAATATTACCTCAAGTGATTTTTTAAATCAAGCTGTGGCAAGTTTTATTAAAAATTTTGCAGAACCCGTCTGTTCTGGCATGCATTTAGCGATATCAGAATCACCTGGATCAGTGACTCCAGTATACCTGCTCTCATGTGTTCAGCATGCTGGGCCTAATTCAATTGGTGTGTCTGTGTGTGTGTGGTACTGGCGATTGAACCCAGAGGCATTCTACCTCTGAGCTACACCCCTATTTTATTTTTATTTTGAAACAAAGTCTTTTTGGAACTAGGGATCCAATCCATGGCAGTGTACTTGCAAGGCAAGCACTTTGCCGCTGAGCTACGTCCTAGCCCAAAAGGGTTTTTTGTTGTTATTGTTTTGTTTTTGTTTTTGTTTTGGTGGTACTGGGGATTAAACCCAGGGCTTTATGCATGCTAGGCAAGCACTCTATCACAGGGTGTGGTGGCGTACACTTATAATCCCAGTACTTGGGAGACCTCTGAGACAGGAGGATCACAGGTTTGAGAACATCCTCAGTAACTTAGTGAGACCCTGTTTCAAAATAAAAAATAAAGAGCCCGGCGTGGTGGCGCACGCTTGTAATCCCAGTACTTTGGGAGGCAGAGACTGGAGGATCCGGGTTCGCGGCCAGCCTCAGCTCTCTCACTCTCTCTCTCCCTGTCTCTCTGTCTCTCTCTCTCTCTCTCTACTTAGTGAGGCCCTCTGCAACTTTGTGAGATCCAGTTTCAAAATAAAGTATAAAAAATAGGGCCGGGGGCATAGCGCGGAGGTAGAACGCCCCTGCATTCAATCCCCGGTACCGCAAAAAAAAAAAAAATTAATTAAATTAAATAAAAAATAAAAAGGGGTGGTAGGTAGCTTGGAGATAGAATGCCCCTGGGTTCAATCTCCAGTACGAAAGAAGGAAGGACGGAAGGAAGGAAGGAAGGAAGGAAGGAAGGGAGGGAGGGAGGAAAGGAAAGAGAGAGAGAGAGAGAAAGAAAGAGAGAAAGAGAGAAAGAAAGAAAGAAAGAAAGAAAGAAAGAAAGAAAGAAAGAGGGAAGGAGGAAGGAAGATGGTCTCACTAAGTTGTGGAGGGCCTCGCTAAGTTTCTGAGGCTGGCCACAAACCTGCGATCCTCCTGTCTCTGCCTCCCAAGTACTGGGGTTACAGGCATGCGCCACCACACCCGGCTCCTAATTCAGTATTACTGCACTGTAGGGATTGGACACCACTTCTGGCTGATGCGTGGTTGTACTCCATTTTGGACTTCTTCAAAGCTGGGCCCTTGTGGGCAAGGACGCAGCTTCTCTTTGCCTTGTCTGATCATCTTCAGAGTCTCCTTGTACCTTCGCACATACTTTCCACTTTTCATAACCAGTTGGAGCCTAGAATTCATCAACTGCAGAGATGATTTTCATCTTCTCTGTGGCCACCATCTTCCTACCTCAAGTGCAAAATGGCCCCCAACCGAGAGCAGCTGCCAAGATGGCCAGGGAGCCAGAAAGGAAGGAGTTTCCACAACACAACACTCCTCAGAGCAGAGCCAGGATGCAGTACTCTCAAGTGATTTGTTTTGATATATTATGTCTGGTTTTAAATAGCAGAAGCTTAGCCAGGTGTGGTGGCCCATGTCTGTAATGCCAGTACTTGGGAGGCTGAGATAGGAGGATCACAGGTTCAAGGACAGCCTCAGCAACCTAGCAAGACTTTCAGCACCATAGCAAGACTCTGTTTCCAAACAAAAGAATTAAAAGGGCTGGAGGTGTAGCTTGAAGGTAGAATGCCCCTGGGTTCAATCCCCACTCTCATAAATAAATAAATAAATAAATAAATAAATAAATAGCAGAAGGTTAATCAGGCTACCATGAGTCAATAAAGTGGGGGTGATTGGGTGTGGCAAGGTACTAGAAGAACCCAGTATTTGCCACAGGGTGTTAGTTGACTATTGTTGAATCAGGAACTCAGGCAAGTTCAAAGTCCTCAACAATAAATCCACAGACCTTATTCCTAGGTTACTGCTATCACTATGACTTAGAATCCCGGTCTCTAGATCGCTCAGTTCCAAATCCCATAATCCTGAGATGGAACCTTATTGGACTAACGTAGGTCACATGGCCATCTTTGAACCAATCAGTTCCACCAAGGGGATCAGTTTCTGACTGACTTTGCCCCTGTGTCCCGGGAAGGGAAGGGTTCTCAAGAATGAGAGTCTCTGTGCAGGCCAAATCGCCACTCCTGAACTTTCTTCTACTCTGACAGATAACAATGTTAGTTCTCTTCCTCATAAGTTTCAATATCACTCCTTTTTCTTTCCTTAATATTCTAGTTAATTCACTGTTTATTCACCAACTCTGTTCTTTAATGTTTGTCACATTTTATCCATGAAAAAAATCATTCATTTTCTTCTCCATTCATAGCTCAGCATTCTGGATTTACATTAATTTTAAATTCTACCTCCTGAAAATGTATTTTTTGCTGTCAGTATTACTAGTATATATATAAGAAGTATCAAACAGTTCCAAATTAGCCATGGTCTCATATCTTGAGGTGTTTCATATTTTAAATTAACACAGCTATCTACATTAATTTTTTCTTAGAATTACTCCATCCAAATTTGATTACATTTTAATGATCCAATATTGGCATGAGTCACAGTTACTCTCTTTTTGACATGGTGAATCTTGGTTATAACTCTTTTTTTCTCCTCATGACTTTCTCATAATAATATTCCTAATTAATATTAACAGCTAATATCGTAGATGCGGTATTTTATTCAGTTCTTAAAATAACCTTATGGGTAGGTATCAAATTAAAATTCTGGAGGACTGGGGAGTGGAGCTCAGTGGTAGAGCACTTGCCTAGCATGCACAAAGCCCTGGGTTCAGTCCCCAGTAACACACACACACACACACACACACACACTTACTTTTCTCCCAAAGAAAAACAATGGGCAAACTATATTCAGTGTTTTGTGTTTTGAGAACACTGTTGGCAGCACTCTCTCTAAAATCAAAATTTGTTGCTTGGTGTTCTGCTTCCAGTGTTGATTTAATTCAATTTTGCTTCCTCAACAGGACTGGGAAATGAAACCTTAAGACTCCAATTAACAGCCACAGATGTATCACTGTCCTTGTTTTGTAATGTTGTATTCGTCAGGTGCGTGTGTGTGTGTGTGTGTGTGTGTGTGTGTGTGTGTGTGTGCGTGTGTGTGTTTCCAGCACTGTGGAGGGAACCCAGGGTCTCATGCATGCTAGGCAAGTGCTCTACCACTGGGCTACATCCCCCCATCCCTGTTGATTTTAACAGTGGAATCCTTCTACACTTTGCCCCAGGGCACCCCCAGTCAGCGGTTTGTCTATATCTGTGATTTTTCTGCCCTGATGGAATGTTTACATAGAACTGTGCTGGGAGAGAATTAGAACAGAATTCTTGGAATCACCATATAGGGATTTTTGTGGCATGAGTACTCTATAACTCCTTCCATCATCACGGTCTTTTTTCAAATATCAACAAATCAGACATTGATTCTGTCTTCCAATTATTGACTGAATTGAGTTGGGGGAGAGCACTGGAAAAAGAGCTTACTGGATGATGTAGATTGGCCAGCCATCCTTCTGAGTCTTTACAGGATGGACATAAAACCAAGACATATGAATATGTTTGAAATTATTTTTCAAAGACTGAAGAATAGAGAAGAAATTAACTAAGAATCATTTATGAGTACAAGTCATAGCTCCTCTACCTCCTAGGTGTGTTCCTTTGGGCAAATTACTTCATCTCTTTTTGCTTCAGTTCTCATATTAGTAAAATTGAATAATGGTATTTATCTCACAGAGTCATTGCCTGATATGTAGTAAGTGCTCAATAAATGCTGTCTTTTAAAAGTCTATTTTAGCTGGGCATGGTGGCACATGGCTGTAATCCCAGTACTTGGGAAGCTGAGACAGGAGAATCACAGGTTTGAAGCCAACCTCAACAACTTAACAAGGCTCTCAGCAACTTAGCGTGACCTGTTTCCAAAAAAAATAAAATAGGGCTGGGAGATAAAATAAAATAAAATAGCTCAGAGATATAGCTCCCAGGCACCAATATACATACATACATATATACATGTCTATTTTATGTTGGTGATTTAAAAAACAACCCTGTGGACCTACTACAGAATGAATAAAATACTATAAAATATTATTATTTTCTGAGAAAAAAATGCCTGGTAAGTGAATTAAACTTGCCCAAATGTAACTTAATCCAATGTTTGGAAATTCAATTTTTTTAAAAAAGGGAATTAGTAATAATCATATGACAATGCACTGATCCAGCAAGACCACTTAATCATAGGAAAGTCATAGAATCTCTCCACATGTATAACCACTCATGTAAAACTCTATACAATTATAGTTCATTTTATCTGGGACTTGTTAAACATCAACAATTGAACTCCTACCTTCCTGTTATCTGGTGATCAAAGGAAATGAAATTCTCTTCCAAATAAGTTTATAAACACTATCCTAAAGATGTTAGTTCTATTGAGCTGCCACTTAAGCAATTGTGTAATCAAATAACTACTGCAGAAAAACTAAAGATGAGAAATTGAAAAACACTTTAAGAGATAAAATTGTTGCTACTTTTCTGGATCAATAGAAGAGACTTGTTAAACAACAATATCAAAAATAATATGCTTTATGTGGAAATTGAATAAAATGGAATCAATTTACTAATAAAACTCTCACTTATATATTGTATATTTGTAAAACACTACCCTGAGATTTATAATTGCAATTCGATCATGTTTCCATTTGAGCACTTATATAATCACCTAACTAGTAACAATAAAACTAAAAGAAAATATTCAAAATGATTGTAGAAGACAAAACACTTGCTGTGTTTCTGGATTGTTTTAGTGGACTTGTCATGTTATCTTGTTGTTGTCAAGAATCACAATAAAAATACTGTTATTGCCCTACCTACAAATAGAATAAAATGGAAAGTATTTACTTTAAAAATTCACAGGAAGTATCTTACAAATTTTAATTCTCTCTAGCTTTTATTTGAGGCATGGAATGATCACTTAATAGCAATAAAATGAAAACAAATATCAAAATTATTTTAGAAGAAAACAAAAGTAGCAGGGCGTAATCCCAGTACTTGGGAGGCTGAGACCGGAGGATCCCGGTTCATGGCTAGCCTCAGCTACTTAGTGAGGCCCTCCGCAACTTAGTGAGACCCTGTTTCAAAATAAAGAATAAAAAATAGGGCTGGGGGTATAGCTCAGAGGTAGAATGCCCCTGGTTCAATCTCCAGTACTGCAAAAAAAGAAGAAAACAAAAGTATATTTTCTTATGATTCTGATCTTCAGAAATCGGCTCTTTGGAAGGTTATATCAACTCTGAATGTATATCACTTCTGTTTTTGAGTTGTGTGAAAAAAAAGACAAAATCCAGTGCTTGCGAAGAGATGTACTAGGCAGTGGCCATCCCTCTGTGGAAAGACTTCTTGGGGCGGTCCATACTGGCTTCTTAGAGAACAGAACATGACAGGAGGTTCTCTTCTCAGGAGTTTGCCCCCAGAGACCAATCTGCGACATCTGACCTCTAGCAGGAGCCTGGAAGCTGCCTCCTGTCCAGGTGGAAGGCTTGAATCCTTCTGATCCAATGAGTAAGATGGCCTGTGACATCATTCCTCTTGGCCTCCGCTCTGAAGCTGTGTGTCCTTCAATGTTATCCTGAGCATCTGTCAGCCCGGGGAGCACCAGGAGCAGCTCTGCCTTGCTGCCATGGAAAACTGCTGTGTCAGGAAGGAGACAGATGGAGGGATCTAGTTTACACTAGACATGGATCCTGAGTCCCTGAGCCATCCTAACCTCTTGCTCCTCTTCCTTGGTACCTGGGGATCATGGTACCTATCTAGCCTTTGCCAAATACCCCTTTTAAAATATCAAGGATGAAGCTGGGCATGGTGGCGCACGCTTGTAATCCCAGTACTTGGGAGGCTGAGACAGGAGGATGCGGGTTTGCGGCCAGCCTCAGCTACTTAGTGAGGCCTCCTCAACTTAGTGAGACCCTGTTTCAAAATAAAATAATTAAAAATAGGACTGAGGGTGTAGCTCTGTGGTAGAATGCCCCTGAGTTCAATCCCCAGTACCGCAAATAAATAAATAAATAAATAAATAAATAAATAAATAAATAAAATTTCAAGGACATAAAGATACTTTTTGAAGAGCTGAAATTTTTCTTCCAAAGTTATCATTTCTCTAAAGTATGGATTTTATTTCCCTAGGTAATCAAATTTTTGCTCAGCCAATAGAGCTCTCAACCAAATATCAAGAGCTTTTTATCTCTCATGAAAATAAATAAAACCCAGTGGTTCTTCCTGATTTTTCTAGAAGAATTTTGGCTTGTGTTCTGAAGGTGTCTAACTCTTCACAAGCATGAAATGATATTTGCATCTGCTTTGGAGAGATTCTTCTCTTTTTTTTTTTCTAAAGTAAATCATTATAAATTGAGTATTGCATCATCATTTTACTTTATTGATGCAGCAGACTAAAGGTTTTAAGTTTCTGCTGAGGCTCTAGTTTCACACTTTCAAATTGGATTTTTGTAACTGCAATGAAGCCAGTACATTCTTGAGGCTTTTAGTATTATCCATAAGTTTGTTATTTCAAATTTCTTCAATAATTTAGTGTACATTTGATTGCCTTCTCCTTCAAAAGATTTTTATTTTGTTTTGCTTTATTTTCTTTTGTTTTTGTGGTACTGGGTATTGAACCCAGGGGCATTCTATCTCTGAGCTACAGCCCCAACTTCCCCCCTTTTTTAAAATTTTGAAACAGAGTTTCAGTAAATTGCTGAGGGCCTTGCTAAGTTGCTGAGGCTGGACTCGAACCTGGAATCCTCCTGTCTCAGCCTCCCTACTGGAATTACAGGTATGTACCACCATGCCCGGTTGTTTCAAAAGTTTTTAAAGTCACATCTACCTTGGCCACATTAATCCAGTTTCTTTAAAACTCCATTTTAATAAGAAATGACCTTGGAGTAGGTAACAATTTCTTAAATATGACACCAAAGGCATAAGCAACAAAAGAAAAATTCTTAAACTGGACTTCATCACAAGTAAAAGCTTTTGTTCATTAAAGGACATTATCCATGTAACCATAAATGGTTTTTTAAACTTAAAAAAAAAACACTATCAAAAAAGTAAAAAGACAACCCATAGAAGGAGAGAACATATTTGCAAACATGGATCTGATAATGGCCTAACATCTAAAATGTATAGAGAACTCTTACAGCAACATAAAGACAACCCAATTAAAAAACAGGCAAAGGAGATGAATAGACATTTCTCCAAAGAAAATATGCAAATGACCCAGAAGCACATCAAAACATATTCAACATTATAATTCATTTGGGAAATGCAAATCAAAATCACAGTGAGACACCACCCCCCAGGACGGCTATAGCAAAATTTATTTAAAAAAAAAAAGGAAAATAATAGCCGGGCGTGGTGGCACACGCTTATAATCCCAGTACTTGGGAGACTGAGACAGGAGGATCGCAGGTTCGCCGCCAGCCTCAGCTACTTAGTGAGGACCTCTGCAACTTAGTGAGACCCTGTTTCAAAATAAAGAATTAAAAAATAGGGCTATGGGTATAGCTCAGAGGTAGAATGCCCCTGGGTTCCAACCCCAGTACCACCAAAAAAAAAAAAAAAGCAAAATAAAATGTATTGACAAGGATATGGAAAAATCGAACCTTCATAGCTCACTGGTTGGAATGTAAAATATCACAGGCACTGTGGAAAGGTTTCCTCAAAATGTTAAAGACAGCCAGGCGTGGTGGTGCATGCTTGTAATTTCAGTACTTGGGAGGCTGAGACTAGAGGATCACAGGTTCGTGGCTAGCCTTGGCCAATTAGTGAGGCCCTCCACAACTCAGTGAGACCCTTGTTTCAAAATAAAAGAATAAAAAGAAAATAGGGCTGGAGGTGTAGCTCAGAGGTAGAATGCCCCTGGGTTCCATCCCCAGTGCCATAAAAGAAAAAGAAAAATGTTAAAAGACAGAGTTACTATGACTCAGCAATCATACTCCAAGAAAATACCTAAGAATAATGAAAACCTATGTTCAAAAACTTATAATGAATATTCCTAGTGGCTTTATTTATTTATTATGGTGCTGGGGATTGAAGCATTCTACCTCTGAGCTACACCTCCAGCCCTATTTTATTTTTATTTTGAAACAGGGTCTTGCTAGATTGATGAGAGTCTCACTACTTGCTGAGGCTGTTCTCGAACCTATGATCCTTCTGTCTCGGCCTCCCAAGTACTGGGAATACAAGCGTGTGACACCATGCCTAGCTGTGGCGTTATTTATAATAGGCCAAAAGTGGAAACAAGCCAAATATCCATGAGTGGATGAATGTGGATGAACAAAATATGCTAGATCTATACAATGGAATGTTATTCAGCCATAAAAAGAATGAAGTACGGATACGTGCTACAGCATGAGCGAACCTTGAAAACATATGCTAAGTGAAAGAAGCCACGCTAAAGGCCACATAACAATTCTGTTAATATGAAATGTCTAGAGTAGACAAATCCACAGAGACAAAAAAAATCATTGTTAAGTGGCGGGGAAGGGAGGAATGGGTAGTGGCTGCTTAGTGAGCGTGGGGTTTCTTTTGGGGGTGACCAAAATGTTCTGAAATCAGATAATGATGATGGTTATACAACATTGTGAATGTACTAAAAGCCATTGGTTTGTACACTTTTAAATGGTTCAAATGAAGCCAGGCCCAGGGGCACATGCCTCTGATCCCAGCTACTCAGGAGACTGAGGCATAAGGATTGCAAGGTGAAGGCCAGACTGGGCAACTTAATGAGACCCTATCTCAAAATAAAAAAATTAAAAGGGCTGGGGGTGTAGCTCAGTGGTAGAGTGTTCCTGTTTTCAATCCCCACTACCACACACAAAAAAAGTTAAGATGACCAATTGTATGTCGTGTGACTATTATCTCAATAAAAACTCCATTTTATTAATATTTTACACAATCTCCCTTGTCTGCTGCATTAATTACATCCAACTTCCAGATCCTAATCATGTTCTCTGAACTAAAACCTGGAGCTGAATCTCTCATTTCCTATAATTTTTTTGTGTTTATTCCATTTATTCTTTCTTTTTATCATTTAATTTCTCGTAAAAGCAGATTTGTGCTTTTATGAAGATTTGTTTTCATCCAAACCATCTTTTATTGCCACCTCAAGTTTTTCATTGTTTATCTGATATATTTTTTTGTGTGTGTGGTACTGGGGATTGAACCCAGAGGCATTGTACCTTCAAGCTAGACTCCCAGCCCGATTTTATTTCTTATTTGGAAACAGGGTCTCGCTAGGTTGATGAGAGTCTCACTACTTGCTGAGGCTGTCCTTGAACCTGCGATCCTCCTGTCTCAGCCTCCCAAGTACTGGGATTACAAGCATTCACCACCATGCCCAGCTTTATCTGATATATTTTTAAGGCTGTTTAGTTGCCATAATCAGCTGTGTCTTGTATTTTTTTTTTTTCTGCAGTACTGGGGATTCTACTGGGTAGAACGCAGGGGCATTCTACCTCCACGCTACGCCCCCGGCCCTATTTTTTCTATACTTTATTTTGAAACCGGGTCTCATGAAGTTGCGGAGGGCCTCACTAAGTAGAGCGAGAGAGAGAGAGAGAGACAGGGAGAGAGAGAGAGAGAGAGAGAGAGAGAGAGAGA
>PVJS01028646.1:0-25358 GCA_004027185.1 Glis glis | reverse complement strand
CATTAAGAAGTCTAACAACAACAAATGTTGGCGAGGATGTGGGGAAATTGGGACTCTTCTACACTGTTGGTGGGATTGCAAACTAGTTCAACCACTGTGGAGATCAGTGTGGAGAATCCTCAGAAAACTGGGAATGGATCTACCATATGATCCAGCTATACCACTACTGGGTATCATACCAAAGGGATTGAAACTAGAAGAAAACTTTAGATGAACAAAGAAGGTGACCTAACTGAATCAATAGGTTTTTTTGTGTGTGTGTGGTACCGGGGATTGAACCCAGGGGCATTCTACCTCCGAGCTACACCCCCGGCCCTATTTTTTATCTTTTATTTTGAAACCGGGTCTCACAAAATTGCAGAGGGCCTCACTAAGTAGCTGAGGCTGGCAAGAACCCAGATCCTCCAGTCTCCATCTCCCACGTACTGGGATTACAAGTGTGCGCCACCACGCCCGGCTCTGAATCAATAGGTTTTAATATTGGAGAAAGAATTTCATTAATTGTTCTAGGATCTGTTTCAGTAATTGGTCATTTTGACAGGGAACCTGGTGGATAAAACAGCAAAAAGAGGTAAAGGAGGTCATTCCTCTAGAGACATGTGCTCCAAGATCCTCTCTCCATTTTTTAACTCTATGTCTATGGTACATAATAAATTTCCACTTAGTTTTCGATTACATGAACCTAGTGTAAAACTTTAGTACTTCAAATCTGTGATGATCAAAACTTTCCTACCATGGATAAAACATTCTTGGCAGGCCACAGCCTGGTTGGGAATGTCATGAGATGGGAGTTCTGCTTGGAAGATGGCAGCAGACATCAAGGCCATTCGAACGCTCAGGAGACCAGCCTCTTGTGCTAGACAGGAAAGTGAACTAATTTTAACATAGTACTAGGGGTAGTACTTGTAGTCAAATGGAATGAAAAAGGTGGAAAGTACAGGAAGTTGTTGCACTTGTTTTAAGGAATTGTAGTACAGGATTTAATTTTTCTATGTTTAAGCTTTTGTGTTATTATTGGCATGGTTTCTTCATTTTCCCTCAGAAATTCTATTAATAAAAACTGTAATTCTGGTTTCCACAAAAGAGGATTCATGGATGGAGTATTCTACCTTTCAATCCAACACCATCTAATGACATAGAAGAATGAAACTGAAGAAGGACCTGGGGCATATCCCACAGTGGCCTAATAGTCTATTAGTCCTATTAGTGGCCTAATAGTGGCCTAGAAGTCTCTTTGAAGTTCAGTGTCTTAAAATTCTTATAAACTTTACATTATATCATATAAAATCGCCATGTGCTTATTTTGACATAAAACATTGTATCAAATTTCTTACCGGTTATAAACAACATGACACCACATAATTCTGACTAAATGGGCCATGATTCCAGAAGCATGGATCAAAATTTTGTCTCTCGTCCTTATGTTCTTACTTGTTTTATGAACTTGGTCAAGTTAGTTACCATTTCTGAATCTCTGTCCTATATGGAAAATGGATAGGAAGGGCACTTATGAAGTTGGCTCTGAGCATTAAATGAGAGAGTGTGCCTAGCACGTAGTTGGCCCTCAATACATGGTGCTAGTACAAGACACTGTTGGAGTTATTTTAATGAATTCTCCTGGAGATAGCTGCTTCTAAAAGAGAATCCCTTGGAAGAGCAGAATGCCTCTGAAGACAGTGTGAGCAGAAGCAGGGCTGGGGAGATACATCGGCCAAACCCCAGAGTTCACTTTAGTGATACCATATTCACAGAATTAGGCTACCCATGGGATAATATGATTTCTAACATCTGCCTTTGCCCCTGAAGGCTACTTCTTCCACCCTTCCTTCCCTACTTGAGGTCCCCCGATTTCCTTCTTTTAATGCCTGTGGAAATGTTGATTCTCCTTTAATTGAAATCGAGTTCAATTTGACTTTCTATTATTGTCACTGTCATCTTAGGCATCATGTCAAAAAGAATTTTTAGAGTTTTACTTTCTTACTGAGATTAGTAAAAGTACAGGTAGTGATGGTATTCTTTTGTACATATGGATTGCTTCACGGAGGCAGGACCTTCACCTCACATCCCCTTCCCCAGTCCCAGACCACACACTCAGGAAAGATGGGCAACCTTTCTCACAGCCCTTCACAGTGCCCTCAGTGAGCCATCACCTGGGGCATCCTGCCAGAATCTAATCTTCACTCTTCCTTGAGGGAAGAGTGAAGCAAAAACAAAACACCAAGGACAATTATTCAGAAATAAGAGTCAGAATAAGTAGAGCATGGCTATGGTGAATATGGAATCGCTCTGCAAATATAAGGGTAGAAATCCAGAGGGCAACTCTTCTGTGAAGTGATTTTAATGACCATGTTTTAAAACAAATAAAATAAAGCATTGTATTTATCCATATTTTCTCCATTTCCCTTTGTGTTTTCACATAACACAGAAGGGCTGTAGGACTCATGGGTATATTTACTACCTTGGTTACATTTTTATTCTTACAGATTTTCACATCTTCTGTACTAAAGAATAGGTATTCATCCAGAGTAACATAGTACTCGTTCGCAAAGTAAATTGGATTGTAGATATTTAAATACTTTTTCTTGCCTTCAGCAATTTCTCCTGCACCTAGTGAAAGATTTAAATGCATTTGTCTGCAAAGCAAAGATACAAAGAACTGGAAGTCTGCAAGGATTTGAATAGGACAGTCAATATCTACCACATCCAAATTTTACCTTGAGCAGTTAGGGGTGCAGGAGAAGCGGGACCTGGCAGATATCACCTGTCTTAGTCTGCTTAAGCTACTATAACAAAATATTACAGTCAAAGTGGTTGAATGGTTTATTTTCTTGGTTCTGGGGGCTGGAAGTCTGAGATCAGGGTACCAGCATGATCTGGTTCTGGTGAGGGTTCTGGTGAGGGTGTCCTTACATAGCAAACAAAAAGAGAAAGTATGCTCTATGATGCATCTTCTTATAGGGGCACTAATCTCATCCTGAGCGCCCACCTCATGACCCCATCTGAACCTAATTTTCTCCAAAAGGTCATGTTTCAGTATGCCATCACATTGGGGGTTAGGGCTTCCACATATGAATTCGGGTGGAGGACATGAGTCAGTCCACACCATCACCTTATTCCAGTTCAATCTTCTTTCTTTATTCCTGAAGTTGAACCTGGGATCTGGTCAGCAGGCATGCTTGGGATCCCTTGGCTGGATGTTCTGGGTCGGCAGTGAAGCCATTTTGCTTCTGGTTTTGCTCTGGATTTGATAGCACCATTTTTAAGATAATATTGTTTTTTAGGGAAGTTTTCAGTTCACAGAAAAATTGAGCAGAACATAGAGTTCCTGGGTGCTCCCTCCTCCCATGTCCAGCAACCAGCCTACCCCACTGTTAACATCTCATCTATGAGTGGTGTATTAATTTTAATTAATGAACCTACACTGAAACATCATTGTCACAAAGTCCATAGTTTGCATTAGGGTTCACTCTTGGTGTTGTGCATGCTATGAGTTTTGACAAATGTATAATGCTATGTATCCACAATTATAGTATCATATACAATATTTGTACTACCCTAAAAATTCTCTTTGCTCTACCTATTCATCCCTCCCTCCCTCCTAATCTCTAGCAAACACTAATGTTTTGACTATCTCCATTGTTTTGATTTTTCCAGAATGTCATGTAATTAGAATCATGCAGTAGGTAGACTTTCAGATTGGTTTTTTCACTTTGCCATATAGTTTAAGGTTCCTTCATGTCCCTTCATGGCCTGGTAGCTCATTTCTTTTTTTTTTTTTTTTTTTTGCACTGAATATGGTTCCATCTTTGTCTGGATTCCTGCCTTGACCTCAAGCCTCTTAGTGCCTAGATTTGACTCCACATTCTGTCTCTTTAAGTGTCTAAGTCTCCATCTCTACTGCTAAGATCTGGGTCTTCAGCTTCTGGAGCCTGAGTTCTGTCTGACTTCCTCCATGCTGCATAGCATGGTATCTCTCTGGCAACTGACCTTCATGTAAGCTCCTGTAAGTAAACGTGTGCTCCAACCCACACATTTGCTTGGCCTTCCTTTGTGCGATGTCCTGTCCTTGCCTGAGATTGTGCAGCAGGTGACATGCAGGGAGCAGCAGTGGTGATACAGAAACTTTTATGCATTTGTTCTTCACTAAACATAAGCCTGTTCCAAGTAGCAAACTGGAATCTTAGTCCTGACAAGGGAATTCTATTTAAAAAAAATGAATGCAATTTGTAAAAATCACACACACACACACACACACACACACACACACACACACACACACTGCACACTAAAATAGTAGGTAAGGTGAAATATTAAAATGTTTTTGCTTATTTTTCCAAAATGGGATTAGTATTAGGGATATCTGGAACATACCAGTTAACACTATTAGTTCTTCATAAAGTAAATGATGTACACCCAAAAATGTATTAGTCTCCTTTCTGCCCCTTCCTGTAGCCTTCCATCCTGAAAGTTAAATAGGTATAAAATCTAAACAATGACAGAATGTTGGTAGCTCCATGGGTGCTCAATCTTAGCATGCTAGGGAGAATCTGAGAGCCACAGTTGACTCCATTTCACTCAGATGATCCAAATTTATTTGGTTCAACTTTTTTGTCATCATCTATAACTGAATATTTTTTTCACAGAGAAATAAAATGGTCTGATATAGAAAGAACTAAGGCATTGCAATATTAACCTTTCTTGGTTTCTCTCTACTAATATAAATGACATAATTGAATATTGTTATTTGAATCCACGTGGGAAGTCGGAAGGGATATTGTGAGAATTCATCTCTAAGTTGTTCGAGTTCTATGAAAAAGGCTTTGTATTTGGAAAATTCTGCAATAATAACAAAATACACTGTTGTTTTACTGTAGTAGGTGCAAATGAAAGGAAAAGGGAATCCAGGTTTGACAAAACACAGTAACAGGTCAGGAGGATGAGGTGGTTGTAACCTTTGGGTATCTGCAGTACTCTCTTTGAATACTCTTTGATGAGAACGGAGACAGTGCCAGGAATTATGAATGTATGTCATAATTATGTTCAACTATATTTACAATGACCTGTTGTTGACCTATCTCTGAGAACAATTTGCTAGTTGTTTCCATTCCTATGGAGTGGTTGAAATCTTTTTTGTTTCTCTTGAAGTGAATGGCTAAATTCCATGTTACAAAACTATAGATGATTTGATTTAATATGAAATGAATAAAAAATTAACTTAATCCTACCTTGATTGTTTTCAACATTTTAAGAGTAAAAGTCTCCTTTTACTTCTGGTATGGGGCAAGATTTGAGAGAGAAAGGGCTTACAATGCAGGGTTGAAGAAGCATCATGCTGTCTGTCTCTGGGGAGAAAAGAAATCTGTCCTCATTTTGAAATAGCTCTTGGCTATGGCTCAGAAACACTCAATGGGCAGCTTTAGAAATTGTAGGACATTTTTGACAAAAAGAAAAATCACTGTAAGTCTGTGACTGTTAAAGGAGATAGAGGAGGCTAAGGAGGAGATACAGAAATTATTATATACTTGTAATAGCACCCATATTATTAAATATTCTTGTTTTTTACTAGAAAAAAATATTCATTTTTCTGTGAACATAATTTTTAAAATTTCTAAAATGTATCTAATTTTAATTATTTTATTCTATATTCAGATGATATGTTCAAATTCTACATTATGGAGTATAAAAGAGGCATGCAAATTAATTAATACATATTCAAGAGGACTTTCACCACAGTTGTAATTTTTTATCAATATTCTACAGCATTCAAAATATCTTTATCTCTCTCTCTCTCTCTACCTAGCGAGGCCCCCCGCAACTTCGTGAGACCCGGTTTCAAAAATAAAGCATAGAAAAAAAATAGGGCCGGGGGCGTGGCGCGGAGGTAGAACGCCCCTGCGTTCAATCCTCGGTACCGCAAAAAAAAAAAAAAAAAAAAAAAAAAAATATATCTTTACCTGAAGTAGATAGTTCTGGTTTTGTAAAAGTGAGCTGGAACAAGCATCTTTTGGATTCTATCAATTACATCTTCCTGTCCTACACTTGAAGGTCTAATATTTTATTTCCCTCACCTTTATGTTGCAAGCAATAGAAACTACCAAACTTAAAATAAGTTTTGAACTTGAAGAGTTTACATATGGCCAATGGAGTTGGAAGTTTGTATTCTTTTCTATTTAAAAGGTATTTCAACCAGGGAGGAAAAATCAGCAACTCTTTTTGTTGTCTGTCTGAAATAGTATAAAAAAACTGACATATAAACATGACATTTCAGCAATATACTGAGACAAAGCCCTGAAAATTAGTTTACTTTCAAACTGTTTTGGAGTTCTTCTGGAATAAAACCACTTTTATAGGAAATAGGGAACACTATTTTGAAGATTATTTGAGGTATTTATATGAAACAAGAATATTATCAAAGTATATACTCAGATAAAGTCCTCCTATCTAACTTAGATTTAATTTTTAAAATAGTATTACTTCATTATCAGAGTCATTCCCAGAGAGTAGAGTGAAAGAGCATGCATTTGGAAAGTAAGCGGAGCTATGCTCAGCAATGACAGGGCAGACAGAGGACCTGAAGACCCTCAGGGGCAATCTTCATATCTTCTTTGAAGGATTATTTCAGGAGGGTTGAATGAGGTGAAATGTGCAAAGTACCTAATAGAGTATCTTCTTCATATACCACTTATTCAATAAAGATCTATTTCTTCTTTTATCCTCAAAATGGAAAAGAATTAAAAAATATATTATGAGTTATCTCTTTCTTTTTTCTCCCCTCAGATTTTATAGGAGAAACTTGAATATGGATCACCCTGCCAGAGCCTTAAACAGTCACTATGAGTAATCTTAGAAAAAGATAATTAATAGGTATACAAGTGATATTTCAATCATTTTGCTTTGATATCAATAAATGGGTCAAGAGGCTACTGTTACATACACTAAAATCCCTGACCCCTCTGAGCACAATCAGATGGAATTGCTATCTTTTGGAAATGTCTAAAACCCAGGGAAACAGAGGTTTGCCTCCAAATATTGATCAACTGCAGCGGTGGCTTTTTCCCTTTTATCTAATTGTGAAACTGTATCTTTGAAATAAGACAAAGCAAAACAGGTTTGAAGTTTATAAGTCAAAATATAATTTTTATTATATCTTAGGTGAAAATTATAATTGAATATAAAATATATGATAAGCATAATATAATGTGGTATTTCATATATTATAAATTACAACATATTTGTGATTAAATTTGTTACACTTTGCATAGTTCTTATGGGATAATAAGTCTTCATTAGTTTTTGTTGTCTATTTTATGACAAGCTCTGAGGATAAAGCAATGAAAAAATGGAATTATGGACCCACTCTTAGGGAGTTTATGTTCCAATGAAGCAGATAGTGATAAGTGCCAAGAAGAAAATGAGATAGAGTAACATGATAGGGTGTTGCAGGTGGAGTTGGATGGCCAAGAAAGTCATCTAGGAGAATGTAATAACTGAACTAAGAACTGTAAGGTGAGAATAACTCCACTACATGAAGATCTAGGGCAGGAGAACTCCAGGCAGAGGAAATAGGAAATATGGCACAGGAAGCAAATGAGTGTAGAGGCCACCAGCCCAGAAAAAGCACATGGTTTAGGATATATTTGGGTTCTGCTTGGGATATGTTCCCGTTAGACATTCAAATGCAATTGAGTATGAGTCTAGAGCTTATGAGAGAGGTAAGAATTTGAGATGGAGTATTTTAGGTCTTTAGTATACAGATGATATTTAAAGGCCATAACACTAGATTAATTCACTTGGTGATAAAAGAAAAGATCTAAAACTGGATCACTCCAATGCATAGACATTAGCAAGATAAGGAAGAGCCCATAAGGAACATTGAAAAGTAACAGCAAAAATATCTGTGCAACAAATATCATCATCATCATCATCATCATCATTATCATCATCATCATCATAGGATTTCAAGAAAATGAAGTTGGTCTGCAGGAGTGAACTGCCCTTGAGAAGTCTAGAAGATGGGGACAGCAACAGGAATATAGGATTGGGCGGCATGAAGGAGGCTGATTTTCTTGGCAAGAGCAGTTTCAGTGAAACAGAGGGGATAAATGCCCAAGTGGCATTTCTCAAGAAGGTGAGATAGGAAAACAGAAACATCATATGACTGAAGAATGTTTGCCGTAAAGATTAGCAAAGAAATGGGGCTGTAGCTGGAGGGACTCATCATAGGATGGAAACATATTTCCTTTTTAATTTTTCTCTTAAGGAGGTGGGCCAAATGACTGGAATGAGGTCACAAGGGATAGGATGCATTTTGAAGGAGAAAGCTGGGTCAGGCCATCTTTGGGAGGATCGAGTGTGCATCATGATATGGGAACAGGTGGCAATGGGGGGATGTGCTCATTGATGGACAGATGAAAGAATTCCTATCCGATTGCTTCTTTTGCTTGTAGGAATGAAACATATTATAAACTGAGATGAGAATATGTAGAAGAAAAGAGATTTGAAATGTTGTCTTTGAAAAGAGTGGGAGAGCAACCTTGCAGGACAGTGCTAAGTTCAACTGAAAGTTAGAGTTATTAATGTTAATTTTGATCAGTGTCCTTATATTAGTTTTCTTTGGATTCTGTACCTAAATACTACAATATTAGTAGCTCAAAACAAAGAAATGTTTATTCTCTCACAGTTCTGGAGACCAGAAGTACATAACCAAGGTGTTGGGTAGGGTTGGTTTCTTATGAGGACTCTTAGAGAAATGGTTCTATACCTTTCCTTAGCATCTTGTGGTTGCTGGCAATCTTTGATGCTATTTGGTGTATAGATGTATCATTCCTATCCCTGCCACCATCCTCCCCTGATGGTCCTCGCTCTCTGTGTGACTGTGTCTAAATTTTTCTCTTATTATAGCAACATAAGGCTTATGAGGTTTGGGGTTCACTCCATAGTAACTTCTTCTTATTTTGATTACATCAACAAAGATCCACTTTCCAAATAAGCTGTCATTCATATTTACAGGTTTCAGGCAGACATTTTTGGAGAAACACTATTCAACCCATTTGAACCTAGTTGTCTAATTTTCTCTAGAAATGTTTAGCTTCTTGGGTCCAGCTATTAAGTGGATGGCTGGGTTTGATCATAGTGATGTTTATAAAAAGTACTATAGTATTGCTTCTTGTATACATTAATTTTAGGCACAAAATTATTAATATTTATAGAATGTTTTACTAAGCGAATAAAATTTATTGATTTTTGTAGGAAGACTTTTTTGGGGGGTGGTACTGGGGATTGAACCCAGGGGCATTTTACCTCTAAGCTACACCCTCAGCTCTTTTTATGTTTTTGATTTTTAAACAGGGTCTTGCTAGGTGGCTGAGGTTCTTGCTACATTGCTGAGGTTGTCCTCAAACCTGAGATCCTCCTGTTTCAGCTTTCCAAGTACTAGGATTACAGGTGTGCACCACCGTGCTGTGCTTAGGAAGACTTATTTTTAAGTCAGGTCATAAGATTTGGATATTTCCGGCCAGGCATGGTGGCACACGCTTGTAATCCCAGTACTTTGGGAGGCGGAGACCGGAGGATCCGGTTCGCAGCCAGCCTCAGCCCTCTCTCTCTCTCTCTCTCTCTCTCTCTCTCTCTCTCTCTCTCCCCCCTAGTGAGGCCCTCCACAACTTCGTGAGACCCGGTTTCAAAATAAAGTATAAAAAATAGGGCCGGGGGTGTAGCACGGAGGTAGAATGCCCCTGGGTTCAATCCCTGGTGCTGCAAAAAAAAAAAAAAAAAAAAAAAGATTTGGATATCTCCAATGATTTTGAATAAAGTATCAAAAAGAAAGAACTGTACATCTTCTGCAGCTCAGCTCTTGATTTCAGATGTTCATCATCAAGATAGTGGTGAAAGTCCAGGGGCCTGAGTACTCCCTTCACTCCACCAGTGACTGTAATTTGATGCTAGTTCTGTCAAGAAACCATTACTCATGTTTTAAATTCCATGGACCTAGTAGAGATCAAAAAGAAAAATCCTGCTCCAGATTTTATAAGTGAGAAAAACGAATCATAAAAAGAGTTAATTGAATTACCTAAGACATTATATTTTAATAGAGGTTCAGTTGGTGGAACTCCTAGTTCACTGTTGCTTTTGTTATGCCATCAAGTTGATCTCATATTTTTCTATTTTTCTCCTAATTTATAAAATGAGGCTGATGTATGCCTTGACTCTTTAGGGAATGTTATATAGAATGAGAAATAAGCAAAAAAGATTTATAAACTTTAGGTTACCCCCTTATATAACTGAGACCAATTTCTATAATTATGGCTACTGACAATTGGATCTTGAATCCTAATTCCTTTGTTGTAATATGAATAAAGTGAAGTGCATATAAATATGAAACTTATACCTTGAGTTAATATTGAAACATAATATAGCAATCAATATATTTCTTCTGATTCATTTACCAAATAGCAATTTCTAATTATCAAATATTAATTTTTATATCACAGATTCTTTTCTTCTAATTTCCTAATTTATATGTATCCAATTTTGTAGAAATGACAAAAGTTATCAATTTGTCAGCCTAGAGTAGGACCAAGGACAATGTGTTTAACCACGTTTTCGGTTTGTAAACAAGTCTTGGTTGGATAGCTCTGTTTATGGAGTGGAAATGTGGTCAACAAACCCTTAGTCCCTACAGTCCACAGAAAAGGCTAAATCTGTTTCTGATTTTTACATGATCAACTACATAAAATATTGATGCAGTTAAGCGATGCATTGCTATAGTCCATCTCTCTGTACTCAAATTTACCATGTGTTTACACAGGGATGCTGCTCTGCAAGCAGATTGAAACAGTTAGATATTAAAAGTTCGTTGGGACAACAGATTGCAAAATAAAAGTTTATTTTCTGATTCCTGCACTTTCCATTATCATACAGAGTATGGGCCTACATTTTTATTCTAGCCTCCTGTCTGTTTATTTCCCTTTCATTTTGAACTTATTGCCTCATCCATTAATTTGCAAGATTAAAAACCGTAACTGAATTCTATTACCTCTGTTGTGTGCTCTCTGACAGTGCACATCCACGGCAGACGTGGCGGCCCTGCTCCAGCATCCTGTGTGATCCTTTGGTAGAAGGGAATATGCAGTGGTGGGCAGAGCATTCAATGTCCTTAATGCACACCAGCCCTACGAGCTGAGCTCACCTGCAATAAGAGATTTGAACACTTTTCTAATTAGAATCACTTCATTAAATTAGAGGAAGAAAATCTATTGATACACTGGTCAGTTCCTAAAGGCCGGCCCTCCATAGTAGACTTTTCACTGGATGACCCCTTGGGGCTGGGCCCATGAGAAAAACAGCCTTAATTCTGTACTGAAAAATTCCTTCTATGCTGAACTGACACTGGCTGGCTTTGCCAAGAAAATAGATATTAAATGTGTACACTGTATAAAGAAAAAAAGGTAACTATATAAGGAGATGGATATGTCTATTAGGTTGACTGTAGTAATAATTTCACCATGCAGATGTCTATCAAAATATCATGTTGAATACCTTAAATATATACGAGTAAATATATATATTTAATTATATATATAGATAATTCTATTCAACATTCTGAATCAGTTCACAAAGTTTGCTCATTTTAAGATGAGAATTGTGCATTTGATATGACTGTTTAAATAATTAAATATTAGTTTTCATGTCACAGATTCTTTTGTGCAAAACTATGCCTAGACTAGATTTTAGATAAATCATTGGTCCCCCCTCCCCAAATCTTTGCATTAAGCTTCCAGGAAAAAGTAGAGAGCAAAAGTGAGTAAAGAGTGGTCTTCATTTGTATTTGGTGGCTTCTTCAGGACACGGAAAATTAGTTTCTGTGCTTTGTGGAAATGTGCACTACTGCCCTGTATGCCTTTCCACTCTGACCAGAGTGAGAATTTCTTTCCATTTTTCCTTAAGAAGGTGACTTTGGAGCAAAATAGTCCACCATGGGGCTCTTTGGACCTCGTATAGGAATAGGGGACTCTCAACACCACTGCTAGAAACCAATTATCATTTGTACTCTGTACTCTGACTCCTTTTCTTGGATTAACTGGCCCTTTCCTATTCAAGGGTAACCCCCTGCTCATACTAGAGCACATCCTCTCTTGACTAGTCAAGGACATCCATCCCCCAACCTGTTAGAATATCAACATGCTGTACTTACTGTCTTCTGTACAAAGATAAAATCCTTCGAACCTACACTGTTCTCCAGATGCTGCCCCATTGATCCTCTTAAGAGCAAAATCCCTTAAAAACAATGGCTTTATTCTCCATCTTCAATTTCTCTCCTGTTCTCTCTTGAACTTATTTCAGTCATGCCTTCATCCCCACCACTGCTCCAAGAATGCTCCCATCAAGGTCTCTAGTGGCTTCCATGTCACCATATCAAGTTGGCAGTTCTCGGTGCTCACTATCAGCAGTATTTAGCTCAGCTGAACAGTTACTCATTTGGGGGAATACTTTGTTTACTTGGCCCTGAGAAACTCTTGGTTCTTCTACCTCAGTGTCTCCCACTTCTTTATCTCTTTGCTCTTTCCCTCTCATCTCCTCTATGTATATACTTTGGAATGCTTCAATGTTCAGTCTTGAGAACTCTTCAGTTTGCTGTCTACAGTTATCTTCTAGATTCTCTCATTTGCTTTATATCTCCATGAGCTGATGACTGTATATCTCTCCTCTTAACTCCAGACCTGAGTAGTAGTATATGACTACCTGCTCAGTATCCATCTCTCCCCTTCCCTCCCTCCCTTTCTCTCTTGTGCTGGGGATTGAACCCAGGGCCTCATGCATGCTAAGGCAAGCACTCTACCACTGAGCTATACCATAATCCCTATTCAGCATTTCTATCTTGATGTCCAATGCATGTCACAAACTTAATATGTCCAGTCCTTGCTCATTATTTATCTGATATCTTCCAAACCCCTTTTCCTGTAATCTTTCTTATCTTAATAAAAACTATATTCTCTAGTTACTCAGACTAAGAACTTTGGAGTCATTCTGACCCATCAGCAAATTCTTCAGCTTTACTTAAAAATATATCTGGAATGTGACTACTTTTCATGATTTCTGTGTCACTGTCCTGGTCCTATCCACTGCCTGCTCCTATCTGGATTATTACAGTAGTCTCCCAGCTGGTCTCCTTGTTTCCACTCTGACCTTTAGTAAGCCCAGTCTCCCTTAGTAGAGCTGCTGGAGTGCCATTAGTTTTTTTTGTTTTTGTTTTTATTGTTGTTGTTGTTGTTTTTTTTTTTGTGTGTGTGTGTGTGTGTGATGCTGGAGATTGAACATAGGGGCATTCTACCTCCGAGCTACACTCCAGCCCTATTTTATTTTTTATTTGGCAACAGGGTCCTGCTAAGTTGTGGAGAGCCTCACTAAATTGCTGAGGCTGGCTCCCAAACCTGTGATCCTCCTGTTTCAGCCTCCGAAGTACTGGAATTACAGGCATGCACCACCAGCCAGGCTTGAAGTGCTTCTTTTCCTGTGTCAGAGCATACCTCCCCTCTGGTCAAAATCCATCCATGGCTTCTGTGTTGCTTTCAGAGAAAAAGTAAAAATTCTCAGGAAATGACCTTCTACTCCTGTATGACTGATTCAGACCAGTTTCCTCTGTCATCTTGGGAACTGACCTCTGTGCTCTTTTTCAGAGGCTTTACACTTGTTTCAACTTCAGGACCTTTACATTTTCTGTTTCTTCTACCTGCACCTTTCTTCCTCTAAATACATACAGATACCTTTACTTTACTTCCTTCACATATCAACTACTCAGCGAGACCTTCCATGACCACTCCCTACAAAATAATACCTTCCCAATATGCCTTGTTATGGCTACTCTGCTTTATTTTTCTTCACAACACTCCTTGCTATCTGAAATTTTACATATTTGCCTATTCTTTGTCTTCCTGCTACTAAACTGAAGGCTCAGTGTGGGCAGGGTTTTTGTGTAATGTGTTCACTGATGTCTTGCTAAGCACTCAAAATATGTGTCAGCGTATACTCAAAAATTATGTCAGGAGGTTTTAGAAATGAATAATAGAGGTCATCCTTCAAGAAAAGTTATTAGCTGGGTGCACTGGCATATGCCTGTAATTCCAGTATTTGGGAGGCTGAGGCAGGAGGAATGCAGGTTCGAGGTCAATCTCAACAATGTAGGGAAAAATATCAGCAACCCAGTGAGAACCTGTTTCAAAATAAAAAATTAAAAGGACTGGGATATAGCTCAGAGGTAGAATGCCTCTGGGTTCAATCCCCAGTACCAAAATAAACCAAAACCAAAACCAAAATGTGAATGGGGGGGGAGAGAGAGAGAGAGAGAGAGAGAGAGAAGATATTAATTACTCTGAGAGAAAAACCCACTAGGCCATTATGAGCTAGTAATGCCCTCAGTGTAATTTATGTGTAATTACTGCTAAAAAGACCTGATTGAATAGAAACAGGTGGGAATCAGGACACCTGGTCTCTATTCCTTGAGCTGTTCTTAACCCACTCTGTGACTCTCTTTTTTAATCTAGATTTCCTCATTAATAAACTGGCTGTATTAGTCACAATTTTCTAGAGTAACAGAATTCACAGGATATCTATATTATGACAGGGAATTTATTTAATCGGCTTACACTCAAAAGTGGCACCGGAGAGCCAGGGGAATCAGCAGCTGGGCGAGAGGTCCAAGAGCTGGAGTCTCAGAATAGGAGTAACCAATGATGCAGTCTCAGTCCAAGATGGAGAGGTCAGGAAAATCCTGGTGAGAGTCAGAAGAGCAAGGAGCTGAAGTCCAATAAGACTTCAAGAGCAGATGCACCTTCACCCAGGAAGAACCAACCTTTTCTTCCTATCACTCTCTCCTTTTTCCACCCTTATTCCATCTCTGCCCCGGGCCTGTTGGACAGTGCTGCCCACACTCAGGGAGGGACTGCCCCCCAATCTTCTGTTCCACATGCCAATCATCTCATCAACAAACCCAATATCAACTAATCCTAGGTGGCTTTTAATCCAGTCAATGGTTCTTAGTCTGGGGCTCAGGGGCTCCTCATCAGCCTATAGGCTTCAGAAGATCTCAGCATCTTCTATTATTTATTGTATGCAAAATTTCAAGGCCATGTGTACATGTTTTTCAAAGTGAGAGAAAGGTCTGTGAAACTGAAATATCCCTGAAGTTTCTAACTTCATATGAGTGTAAGTTTTGAAAGGGAATGCCAGAGGACAGCCAGATGCTGCTCTGCACAGCTAGCCGGCAGTCTCAGTCTTGCCACATCCTGAGCAAGTCATTCCTTTTCTCTCACTTTGATTTTTATCACCTGTAAAATGAAAATAATGGGGATGAGATGATCCAAAATAACACCTCCAAGTCTGCATTCTATTCAACCAAACCAGGCCAAAGGAACATGCGAATCCCAGCAGTAAGCTTGGGAGTTCAGACAGGTCCCTCGTTGGTCTTCAGGAGGCAGGATCCCAGAGTGGAGGATATTCTAAGCACACTCTGGGAAGTAAGAAATGGAGCATGGGGAGGAGATTCTTGCACTGTTGAGGGACATACCAACCTTCTCAAATATGGAAGATTATCTTAGGGTGACTGGGAATGGAGAGGAAAAATTTCATGGCTGCCCCAGAAGGGAATTGGGTTCTAATTCCTTAAACTTATTTCTTAAGTTATTAAATCCTAAAATATGAAATAGATATCTTTATAGCATAGGAACATTTTTGAAGGGTTAAGTGGATGTGTATAGTCCAATGTTTTTTTGTGGCTCTACTTTTCTCATTAGAACCTAGATAACATTTTGCTATGGAGGAAATGGATTTGTCACAACATGCATAATTTTGATTTGTTCCACTTTTCTCTCAGCTCTTTTCCTATGCTCTGCTTGAAATCCATAACTAGATTCTAAGATCACACACATCAAGGAAGATATCCCATAAGCCTCTCCGTCCCCAGATACAATGTGGGCGCAGGAACAACAGTACAGAAGGTGGAAGGTTGAGCCCAGTCATCCTACCATTCTTTCATTCAGCATCTACTGCATGGCAGACCCTATGCTAGACACTTGAAGTAAAAGGAGACATGCTTCCTGTTCACCACAAAACAGAGCTGGATGCCTTCATCCCTGGCTGCCCCTGGAATCTACTATGTCAGGTGTTTTGCTCCTCTGAGGGGGGAAGGGCGGGTTGCTATAATGACAAGGAGAGTGTGCTTGGCTAGTAGACAAGTTGTCTTCATTACTCCCGTGGGGGAATGGGATTGAATGGGGCATTTTTCCCCCTGCCTGGCCCAAACTCCCTGTGCTTCAGAGGGCCCATTAGGCTGCAGGTCACAGCAGCTGGAGCCCAGGCGCCTGGAGGCGGTCACGCGTCTGTGCTGCCCGCTCCAGTATGCACAATGGAGTCATTGACTATTTATTTACTCCATACAACAAGGCTGCTGTTGACTTAATTACTGGAACCTCCCAGCCACCCGGGGATCTTTAAACGACTAAGGGACTCTCCATTGCCACTAAAGTCTCTCTCCTTAACCTAAGCCCTGAGTCTCCCCCACTCCGTGGGAGCTCAAGGTGGTGACCCAGAGGCTAGAGACTGGTGATTTTTGGAAGAACTGAGTTTCTTTGCGTTTTAGCGCTAGACGGAGTCCCATGCTGGCCCAAGGGTGTGAAGAGTGGCACCAATGCGGCAGGGTTGGGTGAGGCTGAACTCTAGGAGGCCTGCCAGGAAAAAGGCCGTAACAAACGGAAGAGCGCAGTCTCCAACCCAGACAACTGCTCCCTGGGGAGTGGGTGCTCCCTGCTTCCGGGCCTTGGTTATTAGGGACTGGAGTGCCGCCGCCCGCGGGTTGGGGGTGCGTGGGGAGTACACAGAGCTCGGGGCTGGGAATCCACCTGGCTCCTTGCTTGTTCATCCAGTTTGAAAAATGTCTCCTGGACCCAACGCGTGTGGGGACTGTCCCGCTCAGCCTCGCTTAAACCTCCTCTCCATTCGCGGCTCGCCAGTTTACTCTGGGGGAACTGGCTAAGTCCCTGTTCTAGTTAATATTGTAGGGGCTGAGGATAAAATAGCAACGGTATTGAATAGCTGTTGACTTTTCTGACCCAGAGGAGCGGAAATCCAGATTGTTTGCAGAAGCTAATCGCTACCACCCAGAAACTGGAGGGGAGGAAGCTGGCCTGCTCTCAACCACCCGGCCCTCCCTGGGCGCAGAGCTGCGGGGAGACTCGGGGACTCAGGCACCCGTCCCCATTTTTGGCGTTTAAAAAGTCCACGGTAGAACTGGGACACCAGGCCGCTAGTCCGGGGCTGCTCCTCAGCCTCCTTTTCCCACCTCCGAGTCTGCGACCTCAGGTTCGGAGCCTATCAGGTCTCAAATGCAACTTTTTTGTTGTTGTTGTTTCTTGCAATATGCTTAGGTTGAGAGTTCATGGACCCAGAGGGTCTCAAGAGAAGGGCTTCTGGTATTAAGGTTCCAGACATGTGCAGAGACAACCGGCAACCTCCTGACACTCAGGAAAAGCCCCCTTTCTTGCATTTGTTCTCAGTAAGAAAGGCGGGGAGCAGGATGCAGATTCCGGTGTCTATCGGAGCTCTAGAAGCAGGAGCGCATTTGTGGTGTGCCTCCGGAGCCGGGCTGGGAGGGCGCACAGACAAGATTTCCCCGCCAACCTCAACGGGAAATGCAGTCGTTGAACTAAGAGGGCTACTTTGGAGACTACCAGCTGCTCCCCAGATCCTGACAGCGGAGAAGTTCCCGTTGCTATGGTTTCGGAGAGGCGTAAAAGCCACGACCCAGAACCAAACGTGCTGGGGCTCCTTATGCGTGTTGTCGCCAGGCGAATTCCTCAGGCTTTTTGCATCCCCTCACTATCTGAGCATTTCGGTCCCAGTTTTCCCCATTCCGGGAGGCGGGTGTGCCAGCGAAAGGTGAAGTCCAGGCTGGTGTGTGTCTGTGTGTGTGTGTGGCGGGGGATTCATAACCCCCGAGGCTGGCAGCGCCCGGGTTTCTCTCTAGTTCTTGCAGTTAGGGGCAGGCGCGGCGCCCGGGTGGCCCGGAGTGCGGCACCCGCCGCTGGAAAGGAGCGCGGCGCCTTTAAAGCGAGAGGCGAGGAACCCCCGCCAGGAGGCGTGTCTGTCTCGCCGCCGCTACCCGCTCCGGTCACCGTCTCCACCGCCGCCGTCACTCGCGCGGGCGCCGCCGGCTGCGTGGCCAGGTCTAGGAGCCAGGGACTTCCCGCCGACTCCTCCGAGGACCACCCCGCCTCCCTCCCGCCCTCCCGCCCCAGCTCAAGGTAAGGCTTCCCGGCGGGTGTCTCCCCACGAGGACGCGAGGGCCCGCGGGTGGGCGAGGAGCACCTTCCGCCGGAGAGATGGAGGACGGCGAGCGGCGACGCGATGGAGTCGGGTGCGCTGGAGGCACCTGCTGGACCTATTCGCTCTGAGTGGCTTTGTCCCACTCACCGCAGCCAGTTCCCGTCAAGGATGCTAGTGGCTCTGCTGGCTGCGGGCGCTCCTCTCCTCCTCGTAAAATAATTCAATCAGTGGCTGTGTCAGGAAGTGGCCTCGGCTGCTGGGACTCATGCGAGGCGAAGAGAGCCAGACAGATGGCCAGGAGCGGTGTGTCTGCCTGCGGGGCTGCCGGCTCGCCCGCCCTTCTTCCATCCAACTATCCTCCCATTAACCCTGCTCGGTAGTTCTGTGCTGAGGAAGTGCAGGCATTATTTTAACCGACACCAGTATTAAGAGCTTCTGAAAAAACTCCGAGGGCGTCCCATTAGGGTGAGGAGTGGGTAGTGGCACTGGGATGGATCATAAACGTCAAGAACTTTTGAACGAACCGCATCCCCTAGTATTTTTTTTACCTTTAAGAAGATAGGTGTGTGTGTGTGTGTGTGTGTGTGTGTGTGTGTGTGTGTGTGTGTGTTCAACCAAAGGACAGGACTGGTCTGAGGCTTCTGACTTAGGGAATATGTATCTAACCTACTACTACTGTCCTTTTTGGTAATGCACGGATTATCTTTCTATCATTTCTCCATCTTCATACTGTAAGTATTCTATCATCAGAAATTACCTTATGGATTAATGATTATTTCAGTTTCACAAGAGATGAGTGACACATTTGAATCCTAGCTTGGTTGCTGGAAGAGAGGCAATTGTATTTCATCCTCGACTTGTCTTAGTTCATTAGTTTGTAACTTTTTGTAGAACACATTCCAGGAACAACCAAGGCAGCTTATCAACTTCCTCCCAGTGGCCTTAGAAACTTATGTGGTAAACAAACAAGATAATTGAAATGCTCAGGAGGAAGGTGAAAGAGAAATGAGTGATGCCTACAAATCTTACCTATTTGTTTTCTGTTATTTAACCCCATTGAAGATTGCACAGGTTGAATCTTTTTAAAAAGGTTCCAGAGTACACAAATCTATTCCACTTCAGTTTCTTGATTAAGATACATTCTTTTCAGCACCTAAAAATTAATTAAAATTTTAAATGTCATTAATCATCAATGCAGCAGACTGGTAGTGGAACATCTGATGATGTGTTGAGACTCATAAGGAATAGGATTCATAGTTAGGAAGAGTGAACTTTAAGTATGCAACAGTGCGGTTTCCACTCAACTGTCCTGACTGTTCTCTGGCCCCTTTAATGTCATGGGTGGGCAGGCTGTTTATTTAAGCTAAGCTGCAATACAGCAGGCCACTTACATGAAAGAATAGTTTAGGTGTTACTATAAAATGAGGTCTCTTAAATGTCACTTAACAGCAGGACTTCAGTGACAAGTCAAGTGGAGTCCTTAATAAGAATTCCATGTGAAAAAAATTAAATATAGATATGGCATGGGAGAACCTTTGAAACACCTCTGAAACCCAGATCATTCTGGGATATATATTTGCTGTTTCCAGCAAAAGGTATAGGCATTGTCTTTTTAAATGTTGTGCTATAGGGATTATTACACATTTGTTCATGCCCCAGCAGGTGGCAGCTAACTAGAATAAGATTCATTTTCACCAGGAGAATAGGAAACTAAAATTGCTTCTAAAGTAATAGTGCCCAAGAATAAGAGGTCATTAGTGTCAGCAAATACAAAAATACAGTGAAAGATGAAGCTAATGGCCTGTTGTTGCTGTTGTATTATGCCTTGCATGAATATGATATGTACTTTCTTCTTTTATTATTTATCATAGGCTTGATATTTCTTTATGTCAACCTTCTGTGGTATTTTTTCATGACTTACTGTTAGACATATCTCCTCTCTGTGTATGCATATGTGTGTGTGTGTGTGTGTGTGTGTGTGTGTGTGTGTGCAGTTTTTCATCTCTGCTTTGACCTTGGAACCTACAGAGTTTTGGTTTCTAGAAATAAAGATTGCCATGTGGTTAAAATGACAATAAAGCTAATGAGACCATAGACTAAAGTATGTAGATGTCACTATTACTAAATATAAATGATCATCTGACACCCAGTTGCAGTAGATTTTTCTTTTCCTTTAAAATGAAGCAAATTACAGAACTGACATTGTTTTAAAAAATAGCTAAATCTGGTCAGTGAAATACCATATAATAACTTTATTCATCCTTTATATAACCTCAAAACTATGATTATACTGTCACTTGTAATAACTTCAGGATTTCCATATAATAAGGCATCTCCTACATTGACAAATCTTTTTGTTGTATCAGGGAGGTAAATGTAGTAGGGGTTGTTGTTATCCTGGGGGGTGAGTGAAGTTTAATGAGAAAGAATGTGAATTAATCTGATTACTCTTATAACAGATGGAAATCTGGAGATAGGGAATCAAAAGTGATAACTAATTATACATTTTAGAAATGTCTTTAGCCACTAAATATTGACAGCATGTTTCAGTATCCTGACTTCTTTATAGTCTTGCAGACATTTATTTTTGTACTGAGAAAAAAAGTGGTTTAGTGCTTATGAGGGATTGCACAGGGAATGTGAGTGGCTTTTGTAGTAGTAAGCCCTGGAAAGGAATGATAGCAAGTCCAGTTATTCACACTAAAAAATACACACAGCATAGTTAACAAAATTGTCCTCTTGACAGTGTATTCTGCAATAATTCAAATTACTTGACTTTGCATAATAGAAATATGCACATTGTCACTTCAAATGGCATATTACCCATTCATTGTATTACTTACAATGACAACTCCAGAATAAATCTATGCCCGAAGCGCTGTCCGCGGTCCTGAAGAAAGGTCGTCTCCAGTCTTGCATAAGTTCAATTGGACAGGTGGAGTTGCTGTCTGCTGTGTAAAAGCTTTTCAACTTAGTTGATGGATGCAAATGAACCTAATTTAGCAGATGTGCAAAATTGGTTCTTTGGGGACCAATTAGGAGTAAGAAAAATTTATGCTAGCCTTTTTTTACTGTTTATTCTGTATGAACTTCATGAATCTGAAGTCTGATCTTTTACTTTTCCAACTAGCCAGCCAACAAATAACCCTGCACAAGCTAAATAGTTTGGAATGCTAGTTTTAAGTAGATATATTACAACTGTTATGACAAATACCATTATGTTAACAGAATACATGAACAAGAAGTTAGGGTACATTTTGTTTCTCAGGTTCCACTAAGTGCCAGCTACACTGCAAAAACTGCAGTCTTTTGATTAGTCACAACAGAATATGCTATTTTCAGGTAGAAGATATCAATTATTTGGGGGAAATGAAAATACTAAGAATATTTATTTTTGCCTGGCAGTCATTATTGTCTCTGCTAGCATCAAAAAGAAAATGAACAAATAGAATGGAATAAACAAGACAGCAAATACAAGACAGAACATGTTGGGCTGTATATGTTTTTCAAGAGATATTTTAAACATGGACTGAAGGAGTCGCTAGATACCCTTGGTTCTAACACTAGGTGTTCCTTTTAAAGTGCTCAAATAGTCGAATTATTTGATTGAATTGCCTGCTAGACTGCAGAACTAGCCATTCATGATACTTATTTTTGACACTGCAGTTATGCCTCCATCTTAAAAAAATCAATGCCACTTAGTGCCTTTGCAAAATGTAGATTTCTCTTCAACTCAGCATTTTATAATATCTTAAGAAAATATAGATTGAAAAATTACTCTGATGGAATGAATACATTTCAATGTTTTCTTGCTATTTGGAAGAAACGTAACAAGACTTAAAAATAGTACTAATATTTCTTATTTTAAAATTAGATAGTCTTCAAATAAGATATAATATTATAATTTTACATATGGTTTAACCTATGCCTTGTTAGTGCATTATGAAAAAGAGACTTATTGTAAAATAGAAATCCAACAGTTTGCCTTTTGTGCTGCTTAATCAGTTAAAAATGTTAACCATGATACATTTATTGCTATCCATGTTAGTTTTACTTGGTGATGTAAAATACTTTCATTGGGTTTTTAAATCTATGGACAGCATATTATCTACATCTGCAACAAAGATATATTTTTATCTTAAAATCTATTCTTGTATTTTTTTTCTTGGATAAATTGCTACTTATGAAAGCCTAAGGAGGAGAATCTAAATATATTCCCACCAGAAACTAGTAACTGATAAGATTTTTTTTAGACAAAGCTATGGCACTCAATATTACTCAAGTGTTAATCTCATATTCCACCTTTGAAAGAAAAAAAATTCAAAAAACCAAAATGCAAAGAAATTTGTGCATAAAAAGCCTTTGCTTTTCAAGTTTGCTGTATCAATTCAAACATCACTGTCTGCTATAGATGCATTATTATTTTATATGAGTTAAATGGATGGGAAAATATAATTCCATCATTTTAGTTCAATATTCCCCCCCTAGAAGTCCACTTGAAGAAATTTCTCTTTACTCCTGGGCAGTAATCAAGGAATGCTCCACTCAAGTTTTTAAAGACTGCATTTGCCTCCCCAACTGCACCCCACTCTAATCATTCCTGGTTAGAATTTAAAAAGCATAAGTAAGACTCTCTTTCAACCTAACCACAAGTTAGATTTACAGTGAAATCTTCTGTCTCGGAGCATTTCCCTTCCTATAGTTTCTAGGCAAAGTGACTTTGACTTAGCTAGTCATTTCTTAAAATTCCTCAGTTGATTGTTACGAAGTCTGCTTGCATACACTGGTCACTCTTAGCAGAGTCTTACTGAAAATCAAAGCAATTTGCCTCACGTAAATAAATCCGACTTCTCTTTTGCAACTCTAGGCGGGCTATCAGATCGGTTGCATAATAGATATTGGGAAGCTCACTGGCAGGGAGCCTTCACAGGCGAGCAGCGATCTCAATTTTTCTCACTTAATCTTGGCTTCACGTCAGAAGCTGTGCAGCAGTGCAGTAGAACAGGGCCTGAAAAAAACCTTTGCGAGCAAAGCGCCTTTTGTGCTGGGACTGTGTAGCTATCGACACCTCGTGGGTTTCCAAGGCTGGATCTCCTATTGATTCTCCTGCTCTCTTGCTTCCCCAGGCTCGCGCGGCCGGACATTGAGGGTGTGCGTGCTGGATTTCTCCCGGATGCTCCCCGACTAACATGGATGTCCCACCATCCCTTGCAGTGAAAGGTTGCTCCTTGGCGCAGTGAGTGAAGAACACGCAGCGATTGCTAATGGGTTTGGGAAGCGGAGACTCCTTCCTCTTTCTGTGACCATGCCGTGATCGCGTCTGCGGCCACCACTCGACGCATCCTCATTCCTGCCCAAACCGGGAGCCTAACGCTAGATCGGGGAAGTGGGTGCCGCGCGTGAAGGCACAGAAACACCATGAAGATTATTTCCCCGGTTCTAAGTAATCTAGTCTTCAGGCGCTCCATTAAACTCCTGCTCTGTTTACTGTGGATTGGATATTCTCAAGGAACCACACATGTATTAAGATTTGGTAAGATCCCCCACCTCTCCCCATCGCCTGGATCCGGCACAGGCAGCCGGATGTAAACAGGCGCGTTCGCGCTGCCTCGCGGTGGGCTCCGTGCTTTCCGACTTGCTCGCAGCTCCACTGCCTCCCGGGTTTTAAAGAACCCCCTCTGCTTTCATTTATTTTTTTTCTACCTTCATTTTTGTTTTTAGCTGCGGGAGGGTGACGGGAATGCCAGTTCGTGGTAGTGGTCTCTGCATTTCCTCTCCACGGTAGCCAGCCACAGAGATGGTGACCATGCTGGGGGCACCTCCAGGCTCCCTGTCCGCGGGTCTCCCCCGGAGCCTTCCTGGCTTGCAGGGCTGCGCGGTCCGAGTGCAAATGGGCGCGGGAGCCGCGAGCCTCTCAGCTGGCAGAGCTGATGAGTTAATATCTGGTAACTCTGGCGAGTTGCGTGGGTCCACTTCCGCCTGGACCAAGTCCTCACGTGCACGCGAGAGGCGCCAACCCTTTTGATTTCTTCCCTCGGAGAGCCCTTTTTGGTTCATCTAATTTGCTTTTTTCAGTTCTAGGTGCCTTTACTGGGAGGTAGAGCTTTAAAAAGTCTTGCAAAATGCAGGGCTTTACTTAATAAGGGGAGGGCTCTGCTCAGCTGGAGCGAAATAGCATCTCGATAAGACGGGTTTTCTGTTTGTTTTTGTTTTTAACTTGCTGAGTCCCCGGTTCACAGCTTTTTCTCTGAGAGTCCTGGACTAATAAATGACAGAGTAGTAACCGGGAGAGGGGGGAAGGAAGTTAGGTAAGTGGGTCTAAGTCTGCATCTTTATTTCACTCTGGCATGATAAAAGATCCGGAGACAGTAACATTTCAGGAGAATTTACTGCTTTTCTAAGAATCAAGGTTTCCTTGGAGCTTAAAGGAAAATCACAACGCGAGACTCCAGTGCATTCCCTGGCCAGGAGGTTTGCGTGGAGGAAATGAAACGCAGAGAAGGCTCAGTGCTTTCTTTGGCCAATGGAGTTCTAGTAGAAGCAGAACTAGTTAGGGAAAGTTTCCTAAGGTGGTGGGGGCAAGAGAGGAGAAAGCCAACAGGGTAAACGTTCCCACTGCAGGCACCTCTTTTGTCAGCTTAAGTGGATTTAGACCACAGAGTGCAGGAAACCATATAATACTGAGTGTATGTTCTTGAGATAAATGTGGATGCATTAAGTTATTCAGTCCAATTTAAAGCAAAAGTGATTGCCTGCCTCTTCTGTAACACCAACATCATCTTCTATTTTTCCATGTGTTTTTTTCCCTATTGAAACATTCACTCTCTCGTTTAGGCTTTGTAGAAATAAAGTAGGTATGCTTTCACATATGTTAGAAAAGGGATCTCCCCTCAACATATACACACATAGACACCTGGAGTTAAGAAGGCTGGTAATGACAAAAGACAATAGGTTATAGCTGGATTCCTACTGTAGTAGTTTTCCTGCTTTCTTCTTGTCTTTAGCTGGTACTTAAGCATGTTGCTCTTAGCAACCAGCATCCA
>PVJS01028645.1:13713-25463 GCA_004027185.1 Glis glis | reverse complement strand
TTTTTTTTATACTTTATTTTGAAACCGGGTCTCACGAAGTTGCGGAGGGCCTCACTAAGGAGAGAGAGAGAGAGAGAGAGAGAGACAGGGAGAGAGAGAGAGACAGGGAGAGAGAGAGAAAGAGCTGAGGCTGGCCGCGAACCCGGATCCTCCGGTCTCCGCCTCCCGAAGTACTGGGATTACAAGCGTGCGCCACCACGCCTGGCCATGGAAGTTTTGTTTTGGTTTGTTTTCTCATTTTATTTACATGCATTGACTCAGAAAATGTATTATGAGACAGTCACTGGAATTTGTTTTTTGTTTCATGGCCTTTAATTCATGATCAGTTTTTATAAAGGCTACCTGTGTGCTTAAAGAAAATGTATGTACTGTATTAGTGGATGGTTACATTATGTTTATATCCATGAGGTCAATTTTGTTATTCAATTTTCCATATTTGTGTTGGTTTTCACTACTTTTTCTATCAGTTACTAAAAGTGCTGTTTAAATTCTTCCACTGAAGCCGGGCGTGGTGGCGCACGCTTGTAATCCCAGTACTTGGGAGGCTGAGACAGGAGGATCTGGGTTTGCAGCCAGCCTCAGCTACTTAGTGAGGCCCTCCGCAACTTAGTGAGACTCTGTTTCAAAATAAAGAATAAAAAATAGGTCTGGGGATGTAGCTTGGAGGTAGAATGCCCCTGGGTTCAATCGCCAGTACCGCAAAAAAGTAAAATAAAATAAAAAATAAAAATAAATAAATAAATTCTTCCACTGATAATGGATTTTCATTTTCTTCTTGTACTTCTATCAGTTTTTGCTTTATGTTTTTGGTGTTGTTTTATTTGGTGCGCATATGTTTAAGATTGTTACTTTCCTGCATGAATTTAACTTCTAACATTATGCCATGGCTCTTTCTATTCGGAATAGTCCTTTTTATCTTAAAGTTGTTTTGCATGTTATTAACAGGCATCCCATCTTTCCTTTGTTTACTATTTACATATCTTTCGCTGCCTTTTGCTTTCATCCTTCCGTGTCTTAATGTTTTACATTTTTTTTTTTTTGCTTGTTTGTTTTTGTTTTGTGATACTCAATTGGACCCAGGAGCATTCTACCTCCGAGCTATACCCCCAGCCCTATTTTATTTTATTTATTTTTTTGTTTTGTTTTGTTTTGTTTTTGTTGTTGGTTTTTTTGTGTGTGTGGTACCAGGGATTGAACGCAGGGGCGTTCTACCTCCGCGCTACACCCCCGGCCCTATTTTTTTTTATACTTTATTTTGAAACCGGGTCTCACGAAGTTGCGGAGGGCCTCACTAAGGAGAGAGAGACAGAGACAGAGACAGGGAGAGAGAGAGCGAGAGAGAGCTGAGGCTGGCCGCGAACCCGGATCCTCCGGTTTCCGCCTCCCAAAGTACTGGGATTACAAGCGTGCGCCACCACGCCTGGCTCCTATTTTATTTTTATTTATTTATTTATTTTCGGTTGTTTTTTTTTTTTGCTGTACCAGGGATTGAACCCAGGGACGTTTTACCTTCAAGCTAAACCCCCGGCCCTATGTTTTATACTTTATTTTGAAACCAGGTCTCACGAAGTTGCGGAGGGCCTCACTAAGTAGCTGAGGCTGGCCGCGAACCCAGATCCTCCGGTCTCCGCCTCCCAAGTACTGGGATTACAAGCGTGCGCCACCACGCCCGGCTTTATTTTTATTTTGAAACGGGGTCTCGCTAGGTTAATGAGAGTCTCACTACATGCTGAGGCTGTCCTCAAACCTGCGATCCTCCTGTTTCAGCCTCCCAAGTACTGCCCAGCTTGTTTTCTTTTAAAAAGAGTTCCATAGTGATTTTTTTTTCTGTCCCAGGATTCACTTTGCTTATAGTCTCTTTTTTTTTTGAACTGGGGATTGAACCCAGAGGCATTCTACCTCTGAGCTACACCCTAGCTCTGTTTTTTGTTCTTTATTTTGAAACAGGGTCTCACTAAGTTGCGGAGGCCTCATTAAGTAGCTGAGACTGGCCACGAACCAGGATCCTCCTGTCTCAGCCTCCCAAGTACTGGGATTACAAGTGTGCGCCACCACACCCAGCTTATAGTCCCTTTTTTAAATTTTTTTTTCATTTAGTACTTTGGGATAATATAAGAAGTCTGAAGCAGGGCGTGGTGATGCACGCTTGGGAGGCTGAGACAGGAGGATTGCAGGTTCAAGGACAGCCTCAGCAAGTAGTGAGACTCATCAACCTAGTGAGATCCTGTTTCAGAATAAAAACAAAATAGTGCTGGGGGTATAGCTCAGAGGTAGAATGCCCCTGGGTTCAATCCCTAGGACCACACACACAAAAAATTTTCAAGTATGTCCTAATTATTTGACAAATAATTTAATAATTTTTAAAGGCTTTCAAACATGGGAGAGATACAAAAATAATTTGACAGATAAGCATCACGTTTGCTTGACCCTGTTGTTTTGGTCCTGTGATGTCGGCACAGTAAATCATGAGAAGAGCACAGTGGAGGAAGCTGTTCACCCTATGACAGCTAGGAGACAGAGAAGAAGGGGCTGGGTTCCCTTCAGGGGCACACCCCGAATGACCTGACTTCCTTCCACCAGGACCCACCTCCCAGTAGTGCCCCAGGCTGGGGACTAAACTTTTAACTTCTGTGCCTTTGAGGGACTTATCAGATTCAGACTATAGCAGGGACTCGCTTCTGTTCCTTTTTATGTTGCACAATTCTGGAACTTGAGACTGTACATAAAAAGGAAGATCTTTCAGAAGATACAGCTGTCAAACAATTTCAAAAATGATATTTAGATCATTTGCTACCAGTTCATTTAGGATGACTAAACTGAAGGAATTAAATATAAATATGGTATCATTTATCAGAGTGATTTTAATTTGGAGGCTTGGAGGATGTTCTGATGTTAAGTGAGTAGTTGAAATGCTAAATTCTTTTTCTCTTGCAGAGTATTACTATTTAGGTGCAAACTGGGTGTACTGCAGTATACAGTTGTCAGACCCTTCACCACCATCGTTGCTTTGTAAGTACACAGTGTTACATAATCTTTTATTCGCTTGAAAATCCTAGTGTTCTTGTGTGGGAACAACTGAGTCAAAATACATAAAGAGCGTTACTTTACTTCCTTATCATTTGTTGAAACAAATCCAGACTACTGTAAATCAAAGTATATAAAAACACTCCTCTATTGAGTAAAAATAACATGACCACTCATAGGCAGAGTCATCACAGGATTCATATCTTCTCTAGAGTATACACTGTGGAAAAAAAACGGTTCTTCAAATGTTAACATTCACATAGCTTTACAGAAAATGTTACATGAAATTAAAGTATGCTACTTTAGTTACACAGATTTATTTTCTACATAGTTAATTTGGAATATATTGGGAGCACTATCTTCCAAAAAAAGAAAACCATATTTTTCTTAAAATGTTTTCAAGGTTTAGAACTGAGGTAAAAATGGGGCATTATTAAGCTACCTGACAAAATTATTCCATAAAATTTCAAGAACATCAAATAATGTAAAGCAGGTAGATTGTTTCATCTGCTAGTCCTTACTGACAATCTACATACTCACAAAAGGAAGATGGAAAGAAAGGTGAAAACAATTTTAGAGCTAGGAATTATTTAGCCAAATAACACTAATTTATTTATTAAGCTTTATTTCTCTGCAGTTTAGAATTTGGGTGAGCATATAACTTAATACTAATGATAAAGTTTACTTAAGGGGATCTGGGTCTTCATAATATTTACCGCCAAGGCAAGTTAGGGCGGAAAACTGAACTACAGTTAAACACTATATGTTTAACAATCAAGCTTTTCAGAATTAGGCTGCATCGTTTTTTGAAGTTATTAATTACTCTTTCTAGCTAAACGTATGGGTTTTATTTTGCATTTTCTTCAAGTTGGAATAATCATATGGTAACATTTCTAGAAAAAATGTTTTTAAGTTTTGAAACACATCTGTGGCCAAAGTCAAATGATTTTCTATAGGATAATTCAAATAAACTGACTTCTGAAGTTAAGTATTGCTGTTATGCTTTAAAAATGCATGTTGCTTTGGTTAATCATAAAGTTGTGTCATTTTTACTATTTTTTTTAAGAATCTGTGAGCTGCTCAGTGTATACGATGAAGGGAACTTTAGCTTTTCAAATGCTTGGACTTATTTGGTTATAATAAATAATATGTCACAATTGGTAAGTAACTATTCATTTTTCTTAATTCTAAATTAGCTTCTGTAACTAAATTTTTTTAGGTGCCATTTCTTCTTGGAGTAAAGCTTAACTGCTTTTTAACCTAGAAATTTAATTTATGCAAAGAATTTGAAAAAAGTTTAATACATACCTTTATACAATATCAAGATACAATAGCATCTTTGTTAATTATTTGGTACCCTGACCAGTTGGACATGTTTGTTCATTTATCTCTGATTCTCATTGCATAGCTGTGTGAATATGTCATAAATAAAAGCACAATGCTAGCCGGGTGTGGTGGCTCACGCTTGTAATCCCAGTACTTGGGAGACTGAGACCGGAGGATCGCAGGTTTGAAGCCAACCGTAGCAACTTAGTAAGGCTCTCAGCAGCTTAGCGAGACCCTGTTTCCAAATTAAAAAAAATAAAATAGGTCTGGGGGTGTAGCTTGGAGGTAGAAAGCCCCTAGGTTCCATCCTCACTAACACACACACATACACACACACAAAATAGCACAGTGCTCTCTAAATAAACAAAACAAAATACACAAACACATATCCTGGGCATATTCAGTAAGAGAAAATGTCTAATTGGTATAGGACAGTATAGGGTTTAAATTAAATTGGAATAATAAAATTCTCTGACATCATGTATTGGGAATTAAAGACTACCAAGTTTTAGAAAATGGATGATGCTCTAGAAACTGAAATACTCTAAAGATATAACTAGTTAGTCCTGTGGGCTTAAAATATGTGCATTTTATTTAAAGTCTTTGGTTAAAACTTTCAGCAGAAATAATATAGAATGAATACATGTATGGAATGAAAGCTTTCTAATAAACATTAAATGGCTATGTATCTAAAGCTTCCCACATGTGCATCATCTTCGTGACCAGTAATTCTTTTTTGAGGAATGTATTTCTTAAATGGTCAGGAATATTTTTGCTTTGAATATAAAGCCTATTATTTATAATAGCAAAAGGCTAGAAATATCCCAAAGCCCAATGATAGGAACTGGTTAAATATTTTATGATCCTTGCATTGGCCAAAATACTAGGCAGTTATTTAAAATAATCCTTATTAAACATATTGAAAAGTTTAAGTGCTTTAAATTGAAAAGTATATTAGACAACACAATTTTATATTTAAATCATGACATGTTATAAATCCAGCTTTCAGTGGCACACTGGCCTCATGGGTGCCTAGCCCTGGCTTCCATCCACCATCATTGTGTAAAAAACCAGTACAGAGGAATGGTTGGATGCTAAGTGTCTGAATAACTGTCTTATCCTTCCTTTACTGCTTTCATGTTCTAAAATATTTTAAAAGGAGCATTTTATGACTTCATGAGAAAAAGTAAACTTTTAGGTAAATGTTTATTGCTATGCAAATACTATACTAGGTTTTTATAACTGAGTCCTAAATTTTGAGCATTTATGTTAAATAGTAAGTTCAGTTGGATGGACTAAAATATCCTCAAGAAAGAAAAATTGTTTCCCTGATTCTCACTTTGAGATTTTATCATCACAATTTCATTAAAACTACTTACTTAATGTGTTACCTTATAAATAATATACATACTGTGTTAAATAAGACAGACTAGGTGATAAGATAAACCCTTATAAAATTAGTTTTTTGTGTGTTTTTTGTTTTTGGATGACCAAGAAGAGCCTTTTCTTCCATTTATATTAGTCATTTATTCTCTTTTATGAGGCCCAGTGAGTACTAAAAAACATTTCCAGGGAAGATGATATACATCTCTCTTTAGAAATTTCATGTAGTATATATTCATCTAAAGCAAACATTAAAAGTCTGTTGTTCGTATAAAAATAGAATAAAGAAGCCTAGAAAATAATACTTCATACCAGGTCTCTGGTTTATAACTTTAATATTTCTATTACTGTATGTATTCTTACTGAAGAAGCTTAAATGTTAATCTTGTTTCTAGTTTGCCATGTATTGTCTACTACTGTTTTATAAAGTACTAAAGGAAGAACTGAGTCCAATCCAACCTGTTGGCAAGTTTCTTTGTGTAAAGCTGGTGGTGTTTGTTTCTTTTTGGTAAGTTGTTTTCTCGTGTATGTTCTCATTTAATTAAATAGTGTTAATGCAGAAGATGGATTGAAATGTCTCTGGTTACCTTAAAAAGGAGTTCATCCTATTAGCCCTTCTAGGATTTTCATAAAGGAATAATCAGATAGTCATTGTAACATTTATAAGAAGAAAATAAGTTGAGATAACCTGAATATCTCAGTACTAAAGGAATCATTAAAATAAATCATGGTCTGTCATATAATGGAAAATTATGCTGTTTGGAAGAAAACATGATATGGAATTTTAATGATGTGAGGAAATGTTCATTAGTAAGTATTCTTTAAAACAGAAGGCAAAGCCAGGCTTGATGGCCCACGCTTGTAATCCCAGTACTTGGGAGGCTGAGACAGGAGGATCACAGGTTCTTGGCCAGCCTCAGCTACGGAGTGAGGCCCTGTTTCAAAATAAAGAATAAACCGGGCGTGGTGGTGCACGCTTATAATCCCAGTACTTGGGAGGCTGAGACAGGAGGATCACAGGTTCTCTGCCAGCCTCAGCTATGTAGTAAGGCCCTGTTTCAAAATAAAGAATAAACTGGGCATGGTGGAGCACACTTGTAATTCTAGTACTTGGGAGGCTGAGACAGGAGGATTGTAGGTTTGGGGCCAGCCTCAGCAACTTGTGAGGCCCTCTGCAACTTAGTGAGAACCTGTTTCAAAATGGCTTGGAGGTAGAATGCCCCCGGTTCAATCCCTAGTACTGCAAAAAAAAAACCCAGAAGGCAAATTCTACATGGTCTCAGTTTAACGAAAGAATGGGCAATAGGGGTCATAGAAACAAATGTACCAAATTTGACAAAATAGAAATAGTACAAAAAGGGCGCAAAGGAAAAAGTCCCTAAAATCCCACTACCAGAAAGAATGATTTAACATTTTGGTGCAACAATATGCTATATGCAAAATTTTATAGTTCTTTGTCAATGAAGAGAAATAGTTTTTTGTGTCATCTGGGATTTTTGCTTTTGCTTAGTATTCTATTGTGTTGATAAAACTAATCTTTTGTTGATAATTTAGATTGTCCCTAATTTTTTTCACCATTACAAACAATATTGAAGTGAATATTCTTATGTATAGATTTCTGAAAGCTTGGCTATATCATTATTTGCTATTGAAATTAACCTGGGCATTATCTGTAGATCAGATTGAAATGCTCAGCGTGACTCTGTATTAGTCAAACCCTTTCTGAGTTTGTTTCTAACTCCAATACTTCACACAACACTCGCTATAATCCCAGTACTTAGAAGGCTGACAGGAGGATCACAGGTTCAAGGCCAGACTTAGCAATTTGGCCAGACCCTGTTTCAACAATGGTTTTTTGTTTTTTGGTTTTTTTTTGCGGTACCAGGGATTGAACCCAGGGGCATTCTACCTCCGCGCTACACCCCTGGCCCTATTTTTTTATACTTTATTTTGAAACCGGGTCTCACGAAGTTGCGGAGGGCCTCACTAAGTAGAGAGAGAGAGAGAGAGAGAGAGAGACAGACAGACAGACAGACAGACAGGGAGGGAGAGCGAGCTGAGGCTGGCCGCGAACCCGGATCCTCCGGTCTCCACCTCCCAAAGTACTGGGATTACAAGCGTGCGCCACCACGCTGGGCTTCAACAATGTTTTAAAAACAGGGATGGGAGGCCGGGCGTGGTGGCGCACGCTTGTAATCCCAGTACTTTGGGAGGTGGAGACCGGAGGATCCGGGTTCGCGGCCAGCCTCAGCTCTGTCTCTGTCTCCCTCTCTCTCTCTCTCTTTCTCTCTCTCTCTGTCTCTCTCTCTCTATCCTTAGTGAGGCCCTCCGCAACTTCGTGAGACCCTGTTTCAAAATAAAGTATAAAAAATAGGGCCGGGGGCGTGGCACAGAGGTAGAACGCCCCTGCGTTCAATCCCCGGTACCGCAAAAAAAAATAATAATAAATAAATAAAAACAGGGATGGGGAGGTGGGCATGGTGGCACATGCCTGTAATCCCAGTACTTGGGAGGCTGAGATAGGAGGATCACAGGTTCAAGGCCAGCCTCAGCAATTTAGTGAGACCCTGTTTCAAAATAAGTAAAAATTATAAAAAAGGCTGGGGGTATAGCTCAGAGGTAGAACATCCCTGGGTTCAATCCCCCATACCAAAAAAAAGGAACGGTTTTAAAAAGTATTCTGAATAATTAATGCATGCATAAACAACATTTGATTCTTTTATTTCATCTTAAATGCCTATTGTACAAGTGTTAGTCATTGTCTGTGTATAATAAGAACTTAAATCTAATTACTTGTGCACTTTCAAAACAAAAAATGATATATAAACCAAGTACTGAAATTCTGAGAATACATAATCAAAACTTATTGGATTAAAAATATAATAAGAGTAAATTTGTAAAGCAAGTAAGTATATTTAATATAGAGGCAATTTATTCAGGGATATTCTGTGAAGGGGGGTGGTCCACAGATTACACTGGGATTTTAATTTTATTTTAAATGGCATATTTTTAAAACAACTGCTCATTTTATGCTTGATATAGATTTGGCGTTTACCTTTTCCTAACATACAGGCAAGCAGTAGTTATTGCTTTGTTGGTAAAAGTTGGCGTTATTTCTGAAAAGCATACATGGGAATGGCAAACTGTAGAAGCTGTGGCCACAGGACTGCAGGTAAGTAGTGCTCCCTCTGCACTCAACAGAACGTTACTATTGGCAAAGCATTTCTATACATCATCTGCACCAGCTGACCGCACGCAGGTGACGGGACTACAACTACTACCCCACGTCAAAGGCGAGGAGACAGGCCAGAGGGAGACTGGCCATAATTACTGACTTCTAATAAGACCTGGTTCTTGATCCTCCTAGTCCATTTCCCTTTCTGTGTTTTCCCTTAGTCCTTGGGTGGTGGATTGAGAACACAATGTACTTTGATAAGAAATACTTGATTGACGTAGTGCAAAATAGATTTAAATTTTGGCTTGTCTTTTCTTCAGGAGGTTAAGTTATTTGGAAAAATGAATATAATCTGAAAAGAAAAAAACAGCTTTTGATGGCTAAGTACTTTTGAAAAGAATAGCAGTTTAGAAAACTAAATTTAAACCCAAAGATGGCCAATTTTGTTGTTGCTGCTGTTATAGGACTTTATTATCTGCATTGAGATGTTCCTTGCTGCGATTGCGCATCACTACACATTCTCATATAAACCGTATGTCCAAGAAGCAGAAGAGGGCTCCTGCTTTGATTCCTTTCTGGCCATGTGGGATGTTTCAGATATTAGAGATGACATTTCTGAACAAGTAAGGCATGTTGGTAAGTACCAGTCATTGAATTCTTCCAAATGGGTAGGTTGTATTCCTGCTAGGGCCATTTACTAGTTATGTAAGAAATTTAAAAAAACTGTTGAAAGCAGTAACAAAGTACAGGTTCTTCAAAATTGGGGAAGAGAAAAGAGGAGAGTGGGGAGCTTATTTTTAGAATGATAATTTTATTGGTGAAAATAACTTCTGGCTAATGTGAAAACGTTTATATTACTTTCCAGGACGGACAGTCAGGGGACATCCTAGGAAAAAATTTTTTCCTGAGGATCAAGATCAAAATGAACATACAAGCTTGTTGTCATCATCATCACAAGATGCAATTTCTGTTGCCTCTTCTATGCCACCTTCACCCATGGGTCACTACCAAGGGTTTGGGCACACTGTGACTCCTCAGACTACACCTACTACCGCTAAGATCGGTGATGAAATACTTAATGACACTAGAGGAGAGAAGAGAGAGCCTTCAGATAAATCTGTGGACTCCTGAAAGGTGCAGAGGCAAACTGCTACTACCATGCGATCCCATCACCTGGTATCCCGTGGCTCAGGATGTTGCGCTTGGGACAAGCCATAAACGATGGAAAATTTCAACACAAAGATAGGTGAAAACCAGGTACAACTACTGGATGTATGAGTTTTGTATATCATAACTAATCAGTCTAAATTCCCTACACTTAGACTATTTCTTAACATTAGAGCATACCATACTCCAATGGTAGAAAATGGCTCCAGCTAAATGTTCCTAATGTTATTAAAAGGATGGATATAAAGAAAAAAAAACAAATCAATGCTTCCTACCACTGCTGCATGAATGTGATGCTCTGGACAGAAAGCATAAATTCAGATATATGAATTAGTGGAACTTAATCATAATCATGTGCCATATAAGCTTACCTAACCATGACGTCTCTATTTCTCAACTGGATGTCTTTCAATAAAGAAGAATTTATCATTTATTTTCTGTAACTTTTTATGTCTCCCATTCTTTAAACATAAACTCTTCATGCTTTAACAAAAAATTCTTGATTAGAGGCACAGCAAAAAATAAAAAAAACTTCCTCAGTGGTATTAAATGTGGCAGCAAATATAAATCAGAGCCTGAATGGTCTTATTCATTAAACCATAGACAAAAGATAGGTGTCGATTGGGAGAAATTTATTACTTAGGATGGGGTTTCTTTAATTGCTAACCACAACCCATTGGGTCATGTTTAACATTATAAAAAGAAAATGACAGTAGTATGTTGCAAATAGCAAGGATGAGTTATCAAAACCTTTATGTATTTATGCACACATTCATTCATATATGTATACATATTCACAGTAATTAAGGTATGAAGTCTTTATTCTGTCCACTATTACAAATTAAACATTTCTTTTTTTTTGCGGTATTGGAGATGAAACCCAGGGGCATTCTACCTCCGAGCTACACCCCCAGCCCTATTTTTTATTCTTTACTTTGAAACAGGGTCTCCCTAAGTTGCAGAGGGCCTCACTAAGTAGCTGAGGCTGGCCGCGAACCTGGATCCTCCCATCTCAGCCTCCCAAGTACTGGGATTACAAGTACAGGCCACCACGCCCTGCTTACATTAAACATTTCTACTGAAAGTAAAGCTGGGCAATATAGAAAAACCCCCAAAGATTCCACAAAGAAGTACTGGAACTAACAAATGTACTCAGTAAAGTTGTGAGATAGAAAAATCAGCAACATTTTTATACACAAATAGTAACCTAACTGAAAAACAAGGAAATTGTGGTGACACACGCCTATAATCCCAGTACTTGGGAGGCCAAGACAGGAGAATCAACAGATTCAAGGCCAATCTCAGCAACTTAGTGAGACCTTGTTTATTTTTTTTGCGGTGCTAGGGATTGAACAGAGGGACATTCTACCTCTGAGCTACACCCCCAGCCCTATTTTTTATTCTTTATTTTGAAACAGGATCTCACTTAAGTTGTGGAGGGCCTCACTAAGTAGCTGAGGCTGGCCTCCAACCTGTGATCCTCCTGTCTCAGCCTCCTAAGTATTGGGATTACAAGCGTGCACCACCACGCCCAGCTGAGACCTTGTTTATAAATAAAAGTAAAATAGGGCTAGAGGTGTAGCTCAGAGGAAGAGTGCCCTTGGGTTCCATCTGTAGTACTATAAACCTTAGTATTCAGTGGAACACTGTTTTTTTTTTTTTTTTTTTTTTTTCA
>PVJS01028645.1:0-13613 GCA_004027185.1 Glis glis | reverse complement strand
TATCTAAAAAGATTAATTGCTTTGCTTTTGTCACATGACAATGAGGATGAGACTTTTTTTTTTGGTACCGGGGATTGAACCCAGGAGCATTCTACCTCTGAGCTATACCCCAGCCCTATTTTTAGTCTATTTTGAAACAGGGCCTCACTAAGTAGCAAACCTGCGATCCTCCTCTCTCAGCCTCCCAAATACTGGGATTACAAGTGTGCACCACCACACCCAGCAGGATGAGACTTTTAAAATGTATAGTCAAGTAAAAATAGTTTTTTACTTTTTAAAAAACTACTGATGGGAGGCCAGGCGTGGTGGTGCACGCTTGTAATGGGAGGCGGAGACCGGAGGATCCAGGTTTGCAGCCAGCCTCAGCTACTTAGTGAGGCCCTCGGCAACTTTGTGAGACCTGGTTTCAAAATAAAGTATAAAAAATAGGGCCGGGGGTGTAGCTCGGAGGTAAAATGCCCCTGGGTTCAATCCCCGGTACCGCAAAAAAAAAAAACTACTGATGTGTTCTTTTCCAGAGAGTAAGTCTGCACTCTTAAAAGATCTTTTAAATGTGCTTTATTAATGTCATCACTTTTTAAAAATATCTGACCATTACAAGGAATTAAAATTTTATACACCCACTTTATGATTACAATCCCACAAATTCAGACAAGAATTTTATACTTGATGCTGTAAACAGTTTTCATTACAAAATGCTCTTCATTGCTTCACTGTGATGCTGACATTGCTTTTGTGGTGCTGGATGCTGAGCACAAGTTCCTCTCCCATCTCGACCGGGACGGGCTTCTCTAAAACAACTGCGGCTTGTTTCCAATGGGAGGCTTCGCTTGCCGTGTCCAGCCTGATCTCTTCATCAAGGTACATGTGGTACCAAAACGGAATGGCAGTCACCTGTCCAGATCTGCAGATGCGCACCTATGGAAATTAGGAAACTATGAAAACTGCATCAAGATAGTTGTCCTTTCTCTTTCTAGTCAACTTTAAATACAAAAATTTTAAAGTACGTTTGTTCAAGCCAGGCATAGTGGTGCACACCTATCATCCCAATACTTGGGAAGAAGACAGGAAGATCACAGGTCCAAGGATGGCCTGAGCAACTTAGTGAGACCGTTTCAAAATAAAAAATAAAATAGGGCTGGGGGTGTAGCTCAGGTAAAATGCCTCTGGGTTCAATCACTAGTAGCACCAAGGTACATTTGTTCCAATTCAAGTTAATAGTAACCTATTTTATTTACTAATATTTGCTCAAATCCATTTTTGTAAATTGTTCAGGAAAGAATTAGATTTAAAGCCAGGCACACTGGTACATGCCTATAATCCTAGTACTTGGGATGCTGAGAGAGGAGGACCGTAGGTTCAAGGCCAGCCTCAGCAACTTAGCAAGACCCTGTTTCAAGATAAAAAATTAAAAAAAGAGTGGGTGTGTACTTCAGAGGTAAAATGCCAGAAGGAAAGGAGGGAGGGAAAGAAGATTTAAATCCTCAAATTTTATATTTATATATATATATAATTAATATAATTATTCTGACAGTAACAAGAATAATCATTTTGAATGTTGTCCTTACCTTTACTTCTCTGTTGGAGGTGTTCAAATATGGAGTCATTAAATCTAGTCTTAAGAGTTCCACTGGCTTGCTTAAAGGTATACAGGGCAACGAAGAGAGGTCCAAAAATACACGTATAGGCACCTATAGAAGGCATAATTTTTTTGCTTTTACTCATTTTTTTAATGGTCTGGGCTCATCAAGTGCTTGAATTGTACTTGGCTCTGTATGACAGAATCCTTCTTACACATTATCTGGTTTATACTCCCACATCAACCTGAAGACTTTCATTATTTCAGTTTTACAGGAAGAATGAACAAACCAAGGTTTAGGCAGGTTAAACACTTTGCTATGGTTTCAATTACCTTTATTTAGGTCTTTCACTTGTATGAAAGCTGTTTAAATTATTCCTAAGCCAAACAGCTCCAAACGTAGGACTTGTTTATGAATAAGCAAGTAGCACATTAAGTATTAAGTTGTTTGACAAAAGATGCCAAATTCAACCAAACAGATTTCTTTCTAGAAGGCAGCGATTTTCAACCTGGGCTGCAAATTGAAATCAGCTGAGGAGCTTCTGAAAGGAATACCCAGGCTACTCTCCACACCAGTCTAGAGTCAGGATCCAGGCATTGGTAGTTCTGAAAGTCCTCAGATGTTCCAAATGTACAAAGTGAGAACTCTGCCAATAAGCGTTCTGTGAAGGTTAGTTGCAATGGAACCTTGCTAGTAATATTTTTTAGCCTCTTCCTCATTTGAAACATAAACTGTTGCTTAAAGCTACTTTCCTTTCTATAAAATAGTAGAATCCAACCATCATGATGAAACTGACTACAGACACATCAACTTCTCCCTGGGCATTCTTAAAACCATCCAACTTTTCTTCTCCATAAAAACTCAAGAGTGGCCAGACATGGTGACACACACCTGTAATACCAGTACTTGGGAGGCTGAGACAGGAGGATCACAGGTTCAAGACCAGCCTCTGCAACTTAGTGAGACTCTTCAATAACCTAGTGAGACCCTGTTTTAAAACAAAAAATTAAAAAAGGCTTGGAGGTAGAATGCTATTGGGTTCAATCTCCAGCACAGAAAAAAAGAAAAAACAGGGACCCCATACCATTTCCAGGACTCTTCATTATGCCCTTTTATTCCTGTTTATATCTGTCAGTCACCAAAAAAGCCCTAGATTTCCATGTCACCTCTCATCGCCTGGACCCTATCCCTCTCACTGCTGTACCCATACCTCATAGTCTGTCCCCATTTTTGTTTCTAAGCCTGACCTAATAGCCACTCCTGTCATCTTTGCCAGTTCCTTCTAGAAAACCAATCTAAGCCGGGTGTGGTGGTGCACGCTTGTAACCCCAGTACTTGGGAGGCTGAGACAGGAGGATCGCAGGTTCAGGGTCAGCCTCAGCTACTTAGTGAGGCCCTCGCAGCTTAGACCGTTTCCAAATAAAGAATAAAAAAAACAGGACTGGATAGCTCGGAGGTAGAATGCCCCTGGGTTCAATCCCCAGTACCGCAAAAAAAAAAAGAAAGAAAACCAATCTAGAGATAATAATTTTGTGAGTTCTCTAGAGTTCAAGTCTCAACCCTTTTCCTACCCAATCCTAAGATTTCATTTAGTCATAAGGCTTAAATATTATCTATATACTGTTGACTGCCAAATTTCTATCTACAGCCTAAAGCTTTCTATGAACTCTTATCCAACTGCTTAATGACCTCTTCTACACAGGAACAGCCTGGTCCTATTTTTCCCCATATCAGCATATGGTACCTGTCCTTCCATGTGTTTTGTTTGTTTGGTTGGTTGGTGTTTTTTTTTTTTTTTTGAGGTATTGGGGATTGAACCCAGGGGCATTCTACCTCCGAGCTATACCCCCAGTCCTATTTTTTTATTCTTTACTTTGAAACAGGGTCTCACCAAGTTGCAGAAGGCCTCACTACGTAGCTGAGGCTGGCGGCGAACCCGGATCCTCCGGTGTCAGCCTCCCAAGTACTGGGATTACAAGCGTGCGCCACTATGCCCAGCTCTCCCATGTGTTTTGACCTGAAAAAATGAGAGTCCTTTCATATCCCACAGCCAATCTATAAAAACCCTACCTTTAAAAAAAAAATCCACATACCTGTAATCCCAGTACTTGGGAGGCTGGGACAGGAGCATTGCAGGTTCAAGGACAGCCTCCGCAAAATAGCAAGGCTCTCAGCAACCTAGCAATACCCTGTTTTAAAATAAAAACAGGTCTATCTTGGGAGGCAGAATGCACCTGGGCTCAATTCCCAGTACCACAAAAATGTATATATACATACATACATATATATATATACATACATATATATACATACATATATATATATATATACACATCCATAATCTGACCACTGTACCCACCTCCACTGCTACCGCTGCAGTCTATGCCACTACTACAATAATCTTACTGCTTTGCCTGGTCTCACAAGTGTTCTGTTCCTAACACAGCAACCAAAGTGATCATTTCAAAACAAGCTACATCATGTCCTGCCTCTCTTCAATACCCTCCCGTTGTTTCCTACCCTTTTCAGGGTAAAGACCAAAGTCCTTATAACAGCCCAAAGGCTCTACAAGATACGGCCTCCTACTTTCCTGGTTTTATTTCTCATAACTATAATGGTTCCTTCTTGCTGTTTCTGAGTAACTCCAATCATGCTCTTGCCTCGGGCTATTTAATTTGTTGATCCTTTGACTTGTCTATAATTTGCTTCCTATTTCTTCCAAGGCTCTATTTAAATATCATTTACCCATGAGTCCTTCCCTTTGATGTAACCTATATAAAATAGTGCACATCCCATCTCACCACTCCCTATCTCCCTTCATCTTAATGTCCACAGCACTTCTCACCATCTAGCATACTAACAGTTTTACTTCTTTATTATCTGTCTCTTCCAATTTGAATGCGAGCTTTATGAGTGCAGGAACTTGGTTTCACAGCCATAATCTCAAATTCTAAAATAGTGCATGTAGTAGACACTTCAGTAAACATTTGTTGAGTGAATATCATTGTTTTCTGTACTGTATTTTTTTTAAACAATCTCTCATTTGTTTTGTGGATTGACTCAGCTGTCAATCTAACAGATAATAATCAAAAGAGAAGAAAAATAAGAACATTTAAGAAAATGAGAGATAAACATGTAAAACTACCAGGAGAGATTCTGGAGCCTCTTGAGAGGAAGTGAGACACAGTAATAGGGGTAGCTGTAGGGCTACTGCTACAGAGAATGTAGTGTTGGATTTAGTCAAGGTAAGATTTTCCAAGGCCAGCAGAAAAAGTGAAGAGAAAATTATATTTACAATATATAAAAAGTTATATGAAAAACATAGAGGCCATGGAATACAAGCTCTTAAGGGAGTAAGAGAGGATATGAGATGGGAGGTATAGTGAAAAGATGGCAGAATCAATATACTGTAGACCATACCAAAAAATAATTTGAAATTATCTTCTGGTAAGTATATTCGCTTTACCCTCCAAAAAAGCTAGATTAAACTAACTCTAAAGTCTTAATTACCGAGCCCTGAAAAAAGCAGTTCCTCAACTAATTTATATTTGTAGAGCAGGTATTGTTCACAGAAGATCTAACAATGTATATCCAAGAGCTTACTCTCAATAGCCTTTAGATAAAAGTTTTAGATATCACATCCTTAACTCTATACTTAACATTTCACTTCCCCAAATTCTGTTGTGGCCTATATGGTAATATCCCACCTACCCTTCCATCTCCAACCCCACACCTCTTCCCTAGACATGCCATCCACTCCCCCTTTTTTGTTTCTTTTGGTGGTATTGGTGATTGAAACCAGGGGCATTCTACCTCTGAGCAATTTTATTTTTCATTTTGAAACAGGGTCTCACTAAGTTGCTGAGGGCTTCACTAAATTGCTGGGGATGGCCTCAAACCTCCGATCCAGCGGTCCCAGCCTCCCAAGTACTGAAATCACACGCTTGCGCCACCACAACCAGCTCCACTCAATATTAACTCACAAATTTGTGCTTTGCTGCCACTGCCTGTTCCATTTTCACCCTCATTTCTAAATCCTGGCTCCTCCTCTCTTAAGCAGGAACTTGCGCTCCGTTTTCCTAGGCTCCGCGCACACCTATCTGCTGCCAACCTGAGATTTCAATGTATAGGTTCAAATTTAGAATACAGATCTTCTGGATGCTTCTTTTTTAGACAAGGAGCATGTTTTTTCACAAGACTAAAAAACCTAGTGCCCTAATTTTTATTTAGAATCATTATTCAGAGGAATATCTATTAACTTTTGTCAGTACTCATGACAAAACTTCGTGGTTATCATAACCCTAGGTTGATTTTTACCTATAAGATCCTTTGCTCTAGGATACTGATTACCATTCTAATCCAGCTAAAAGGGTGACTAAATGAATGAAAAAGAAACATAAGGAAGATCGTAAATAACAGCATCCTGACTGAACCTTCTTTTCTAAATACTTACCTGAAACTGGTTAATAAAAGGTGCGATATTTAATCCAAGAGTACGTTCTGTTCCTTGAACAGCATTCTCTTCTACCAGTGTTTGTGATTCCACAAGCAACCCAAACATCAACACATACTGAGGAAAGATCTTGCCTCCAGATTGTAGTAAGCACCTGAAGAAGGATAAATATTTCTTAAGTTTTTTAAATTCCCTACATTTTATAAATATCAATAACTAAGGATAAAGAATTCGTGAACCACAGATTATATGGACTTTGTGTTATTACCTGGTAGTTGAGAATGGTAAACCACTGGAAATAACTTTCCAACAAGTCAAACTTAAAGTGACTACTGGCCTTTCAAAGAAAAAGAACCAGGCAGCTGGATAGATGTAAGTCACTAGATGAAGGCAAGAGTCATCAATGGACACAAAAACTACAGGTTAAGCATCCCTATCCTAAACCACAAAATGCTCCAAAATCCAAAACTTTTTGAGTGACTATACAATGTCTTACATGGAAAATTCTATACCTGACCTCATGAACAGGTTGTAGTCAAAACATAGGCACCCTACAAATATTGTATATAAGCCAGGCATGGTGGCACACACACCTGTAATCCCAGTACTTGGGAGGCTGAGACAAGAGAATTGCAGGTTCAAGAGCACCCTCAGCAACCTAGCAAGACATGTTTCAAAATAAAAAGAGTGGGGGGCTGAGGATGGCTCAGAGGTAGAATGCCCTTGGGTTCAATCCCCAGTTAAAAAACAAAACAAAAAAATTGAATAAAATTATCTTCAGACTACATGTATACGGTATGTATGAACTGTAAGTGAGTTTCATGTATAGGACTGGGTTCTATCCCCAAGTTACCTCATTATGTTTATGCAAATATTCCAAAATCAAAAAAATCAGAGATATCTCTGGTCCCAACCATTTCAGATAAGATTTACTCAAGCTTATAGCAGGTGAAAGTTTGATTAGGAAAAGGACATTTACATAGTCTAAAAATATCACCCCCCACGAACTTACTCTTTTAAAGGGGAAAACAGTGGACAAACCTCATGATACAACTTAAACCAAGTGATCTAAATTAAAATTAATAGTGACAAAATTGTTACTCATTCTTCTCTAAAATGGATAACCAGGATTAATAAAAAAAAAAACATGAAGAATATTCTACAAAATAAATGGCCTACACTCTTTAAAACTACTAATGTCAGCTGGGCATGGTGGCGCACGCTTGTAATCCCAGTACTTGGGAGGCTGAGACCAGAGGATCTGGGTTCGCGGCCAGCCTCAGCTACTTAGTGAGGCCTCCGCAACTTAGTGAGACCCTGTTTCAAAATAAAGAATAAAAATAGGGCTGGGGGTGTAGCCCAGAGGTAGTATGCCCCTGGGTTCCATCCCCAGTACCGCCAAAAAAAAAAAACTGTTAATGTCATGAAAGACTGTCAGAATAAAGAAGACCAAGGAGATGTGAAAACTAAGTCTAATATGTGATCCTGGATTGAATTTTGAACCAGGAACAAAAAAGCTATGAAGGACATTGCGACAAATGGAGAGATTGGAGAAAGATTTGTAGGTTAGATAACAGTACTGTGTCTGGGCAAATTTTCTGATTTTGATAATTATACAGTGATTATATAGATGAATGTCTTGTTCTTAGGAAATACATACCAAAGTACTGGGGGTAAAGGGACATAATGTCTGGAACTCAGTCTAAATGGTTCAGGAAGAGAATCATATGTGAATAGGGTGTAGTTATTTGTGAATCTGGGTGTAGGTAGATGGTTAAGTTTTGTACTGTTCTTTAACTTCTCCATACACTTGACATTTTTTCAAAATAAAAAGTTAAGCACTCTGAATGTAAAAAAAAATTATAGAGCAAGTCGCCAGTGAACAAAACCCTTTCTCCTCCTACAACTGGTCTTGGGTTCACCTTCACTTTCCCTGGAAATCCCACAAAGATGTCATGTTACAAGCAACACTACTCATGGTTATTAAAAAATAAAATCAAAAACAAAAACAAAAACAAACTTAATAGGTAGACTGCATCTGGCCTGAGACAACAAATACCTGATGGGGAGCCATACCACCTAGGGGACTCCCTGAGTGTGGGGTAACTTGTAACCAGGTGTTCCTGTTGCTAGGACTGGACGCTACACCATGGAAGAATCAATTCCTGTAGTTTTGTTTCTCACACCTGAGCCATTAAGGAAGTGAGAGAGAGGTGAGTGAATCACCTATTATCATCAAATGAAGCACTGGTAGCCAGGCCCAGTAGTGCACACCTGTAGTCCCAGTAGTTGGGAGGCTGAGACAGCAGAATTGTAGGTTCGTGTCCAGCCTCAGCAATTTAGCAAGGCCATCTACAATTTAGTGAGACCCTATTTCAAAATAAAAAAATAAAAGAGGGCTGGGGGTGTAGCTCAGAGGTAGAGTGCCCCTGGTACCACAAAAAAAAAAAAAAAAGAAAAGAAAATCCCCAGTACCATACACACACACACACACACAGACACACACAAGAGGTAGAAAATATACTAATGTACTTTAAGCCAACTATTTCCTTTGCCACATTTATAATCAAACAACAAATCCTTCATTTTTACTGAATATTACAGGATGATTTCTACTTCAACTTTCAGAACAAGAAGTTACCCACAGGTGGACCTTGTATTATCATGAGCATCTTCCACAGTAGATTTTTTACATCTAAGTTAAATGCTTAAGCAAGGATCTATTTATAAAAACAGAGGATAAAACATTTGGCAAAATTGTGCCTATCTAAAAAATAGTGTGTACAAATTTCTAAAATTTTATGCTAGTTAATTTCCCTAAACAGATCATTAAGACATAGACAAACTACAAAACATCTCATTTCTCAAAGCCACTCTGACACTTCTGCTCTTGAGTTGGTTTTAAATTATTAATTATCCAGGCTTTTACTAAACTATCTCAATTTCTTTCTTTTGGTACTGAGGATTGAACCCAGAGACATTCTACCTCCAAGTTGCATCCTTTAGAAAAAGGGTCTTGATAGGTTGCTAAGAGGCTCGCTAAACTGCCAAGGCTGGCTTTGAACCTGTGATCCTCCTGTCTCAGTCTCCCACATACTGGGATTACAAGCATGCACCACAATGCCTGGCTTATCTCAATTTCTTAACATTTAAAAATACCTAAATCTAAACTGACGACCAAATTATAATGACAAGACATGGCAACTAGTTAATACAATGCAGGACACCCTTGATTAGAACCAAGATTGGGGAAAAAGCCATCAAGAATATTACTGGGCCAGCAGGAGAATTTTAAATATTGGTTACATGTTAATTTTAAATATTGGTTGCATGACTGATCAAGATAAGTCATGATCTTGAACCAGGATAATTTCTCTCCATTCACTAAATATAAGTACATGATCATTTGAGTTTTTAAGTCCTACATACACAGATTAGCCTAAAACTAGACTTCACCCTGACCCCCCAAGTCTTTACTTATTTTTGGTATACCTTTCCTATCAACTTTTTATCATTCCCAATAAAGGAGGGCAGATAGTCAATATTCACAATTAGTGAAATTACACAGCTCTTAACAAAAATTCCAATCTATGCCTTTACTAGACCAGATAAAATTTTATGTATTCCTAAATCACTGGAGAAATCTACCCATTTTCCTCAAATGGATCAAACTTAATACTGAAAACTTATGTTACTAAATTTTGAATAAAGTTGTCTACTAATTGTGATTTCACTTAGATGAAAAACAGATCTAATTTTCTTTAAGATCCCAGAAGTCTCAGAAAGGAGAGACTAGCCACAGAGCTTTATGTTACTTGACTAACAACTGCCCCTCCCCAAATAGCCAGAAGAAATTAGCAAGCTGAAAAACCACATAGTTTAATAAAAGCCTGCCTTCTTATCATGAACTATATGGAAGAGAAGAAAGACAATAGCATGAAAGTCATTTAGACAGTGTTTCTATTATAACCTCAAACATGCAGCCAATTTATTCTACAGTACCAGCTGAGTGTCTTACAATTCAAGTCAATTCTAACACTACCTACCTGGAGTTAGCATCAGATCCCACAGCTAAGACCTCAGTCCCACATGACTGCCTCCAGTTCAGACGCTCAGTGCTTCTGGCCAAACACCCAGTGTTCCCACAATCCCCTCCCCGAGTTCAACAATTTGCTAAAATGGCTCACAGAACTGAGATCACTTTACTTACATTTACTGGTCTATTGCAAAGGATACAACTCAAGAATAGCCAAATACAAGACATACATAGGACAGAGGTGATACTGTGATTTAGAATAATATATATTTGATCTTCATCCTGTTTCTTGGTACAGAGCTCCTAATACCCTTGGAACCTCCCTGTAATGATAAGTGTCTTTTGTATACTAATGAGATGACTGGGGCCCAGAGGCCCCCAGATAGCCTCAGGATGGGGCCTGGTGGCCAAAAAGACTAAGGCATGATTAGAGGATTAGAACTTTTTGCCCCAACCCACTGACCTACAAGGAGGGGAGAAGGGCTAAGGGTTGAGTTGATCACCAATAGCCAATGATGTAATGTACCATGCCCTACATAATAAAGCCCCATGAAAACCCCAAAGGACAGGGTTCACAGTTTCTGTGTAGCTGAACATGTGGAGGCTCCTGGAAGATGGTATGCAGGGAGAGGGCAGGGAAGCCCCTTCCCGTGTATCTTGCTCTATGTGTCTCTTCATCTGCATCCTTTGTAATATCTTTTATTTTTTTATTTTTTTTGGCGGTACCAGAGATTGAACCCAGAGGCATTCTACCTCCGGGCTACTCCCCCAGTCCTATTTTTTATTCTTTATTTTGAAACAGGGTCTCACTAAGTTGCGGAGGGCCTCACTAAGTAGCTGAGGCTGGCTGCGAACCTGGATCCTCCAGTCTCAGCCTCCCAAGTACTGGGATTACAAGCGTGTGCCACCACGCCCGGCTTGTAATATCTTTTATAATAAATCAGTAATACAAGTAAAGTGTTTCTCTGAATTCTGTGAGCTAATCTAGCAAATTAGGCCTGAAGGGGCCTAATAAATTGAGAGGAACCCCCAATTTACAGCCAGTTGGTCAGAGGTATAGGTGAAAACCTACTATGTGCAAATAGCATCTGAAGTTGAAGGCAATCCTGTAGAACTGAACCCTGAACCTGTGGGGCCTCACATCATCTCCAGACTTGTTCATATCAGAATGAACTGGAGGACTCCCAGTTGGTGTCTACTGGTGGTGTGTGGGGAGAAACCCTGCATATCTGGGGTCAGAAGTACTCCATTGAGCCAGGCATGGTGGCACATGCTTGTAATTCCAGTACTTAGAAGGCTGAGACAGGAGGATCCCAGGTTCAAAGCCAGCCTCAGCAACTTAACGAGGCTCTCAGTAACCTAGTGAGACCTTGTTTACAAATAAGAAATAAAAAAATTAGGCTGGAGGTTGTAGCTTGGAGGTAGAATGCCTCTGGGTTCAATTCCCACTACCAAAAAAAAAGTATTGAAGGTGGGAATGGTGGTACGCACCTATAATCCCAGTCAGTGCTTGGGAGGCTGAAACAAGAGGATTACGGGTTCAAGGACAGCCTCAGCAACATAGTGAGACTCTCAGCAACCTAGCAAGACCCTGTTTCAAAACAAAACAAGAGCTGGGCGTGGTGGCGCACACTTAGAATCTCAGTACTGAGACAGGAGGCTGAGACAGAAGGATCGCAGTTTTGCAACCAACCTCAGCTACTTAGTGAGGCCCTCCGCAACTTAGTGAGATCCTGTTTCAAAATAAAGAATATAAAATAGGGCTGGGGGTGTAGCTCAGAGGTAGAATGCCCCTGGGTTCAATCCCCAATACCACCAAAAATAAGGGGGGGGATGTAGGTATAGCTCAGAGGTAGAATGCCCCTGAGTTCAATCTCTAGTACCACCACCACCACAACAACAACAAAAAGTATTGTATTGAGTGGTTTGTGAATAGAAGGAAAATAAGTTTGTTTTTTAACATTAAGGTATAGGAGGCTATGCAGAGGTTCCAGGCCCTCTACAGGCACACTATCCTCCCAGCACTTCAATGGGTTCACCAACCTGGGAAGTCTGTGAAACTTTGTTCAGAGTTTTTATGGAAACACTATTACACAGGCGTAACTGACTAAGTCACTGGTGATTAACTCCATCCCCAGTCCCTCTGCAGGACTGAAAGTTCCAACCCTCTAATCATGTGGTAGGCTTCTCTGGCAATCAGCTCCTGTCCTGAAGCTAAGAGTCCATCTAGAGATATTTACTAAAGTCAGATATGGTTGGGTAATAAAAGACACTCATCTCACCCTTATCACCCACGAAGTTTCAAGGGTTTTCGAAGCTCTTATGCAGGAAATGGAGGAGATATATGTATTTCTTATTATATCACAATATCCTAGGCAGTAACTCAAAAACATAGGCTAAACAAATGTCAAAATTTCATCTACTTAGCACACATTACTACAAGTGTGCGTGGTGGCGCACACTTGTAATCCCAGTACTGGGAGGCTGAGACCGGAGGATCCAGGTTCGTGGCCAGCCTCAGCTACTTAGTGAGGCGCTCCGCAACTTAGTGAGACCCTGTTTCAAAATAAAGAATTAAAAATAGGGCTGGGAGCCGGGCGTGATGGTGCGCACTTGTAATCCCAGTACTTGGGAGGCTGAGACAGGAGGATCGGGGTTCGCAGCCAGCCTCAGCTAGTTAGTGAGACCCTCCGCAACTGAGTGAGACCCGGTTTCAAAATAAAGAATAAAAAATAGGGCTGGGGATATAGCTCGGAGGTAAAATGCCCCTGGGTTCAATCCCCAGTACCACAAAAAAAAATTTTTTTTCATCTACTTAAGTGAGAAAAGTCTGAATCAAGCACTAAGAACAACAATGCCAGAGATACACAAAAGCACTGCATAAAAATTATTTCAAAAGGTGCCATTTACACTATCTTAATGGAAAACCTTCTAAAAATCTTTCTTAACCTTAATGTTACTGTCACAAACAGGAATGTTTCTTAGTTATGCTTGAAAAAAATAGCAATTGTCTTGAAACTCTGCTTATCTTTACCAACATCAAGTCTTGTGCCATACCTCTGCTGCTGCCAGACTCCTTAATCTAAATCTCAATAAAGCCAAATGATACCTCAGAACCATCTGTGTCTTCACAATGAAAAATCATGTTCCAATTTAAAAGTCTAAACATGAATGGCAAAAAAAATTGAAAAGAATTACTATAGGCCGGGCGTGGTGGCGCATGCTTGTAATCCCAGTACTCTGGGAGGCGGAGACCGGAGGATCCGGGTTCGCGGCCAGCCTCAGCTATATCTATCTATCTATCTATCTATCTATCTAGTGAGGCCCTCCGCAACTTTGTGAGACCCGGTTTCAAAATAAAGTATAAAAAAATAGGGCCAGGGGTGTAGCGCGGAGGTAGAACGCCCCTGGGTTCAATCCCCGGTACCGCAAAAAAAAAAAAAAAAAGAATTACTATTGCCTTGTGACTAAAACCAAAAAAATTTTAAATAGGTTAACAACAACAACAAAATGCTAACCAAGCTTTTTTTTTTTTTTTTTGCGG
>PVJS01028644.1:0-25360 GCA_004027185.1 Glis glis | reverse complement strand
CCCAGGGGCATTCTACCTCTGAGTTACACCCCCAGCCCTATTTTATTTTATTTATTTATTTATTTATTTTTGCAGTACCGGGGATTGAATCCAGGGACGTTCTACCTCCGAGCTACAGCCCTGGCCCTGTTTATTATCCTTTATTTTGAAACTGGGTCTCACGAAGTTGCGGAGGGCCTCACTAAGTATCTGAGGCTCCCGGATCCTCCGGTCTTCGCCTCCCAAGTACTGGGATTACAAGCGTGTGCCGCCACGCCTGGCCCTATTTTATTTTTTAATTTTGAAACGGGATCTCACTAAGTTGCAAAGGTCCTCACTAAATGGCTGAGGTTGGCCACGAACCTGCGATCCTCCTATCTCAGCCTCCCAAGTACTGGGATTACAGATAAGCACCCCCACACCTGGCTTTTTTCACTCTTTCTAAGTGACTGTGCTATAAGGCCTCCAATCTCACAAAAGCCTACTTGCCTAGTCTCTGCCAAGTGTGACTCCATCTAATGTCACTTGTCTCTATAGTAACCAACTTAGAAAAGCTTCTAAGCTTAGCAGTGGCTTTGTGCAAGCAGTGGTTTAGCCGAGAGATGTTTTAAAGATTTGAGTCCACTCTCTATTGAGCACTACTTTTTCCCTGCTATCAGGTAAGGAGGAAAACCTCTGATAAATGGAAGAGGCATAGGGTTAGAGAGAAATAGATGAAATATAAAACATGAAAGAAGACAGACTACAAAGAGACTGAGTTCTGAGTTCGAGATTTTACCAGGAGCTAGATTTAAAAGAGGATGAAGAGCCGGGTGTGGTGGCGCATGTTTGTAATCCCAGTACTTGGGAGGCAGAGACCGGAGGATACGGGTTCGCGGCCAGCCTCAGCTACTTAGTGAGGCCCTCCGCAACTTCGTGAGACCCGGTTTCAAAATAAAGGATAAAAAATAGAGCTGGGGGTGTAGCACGGAGGTAGAACACCCCTGAGTTCAATCCCCGGTACCGCAAATAAATAAATAAATAAACAAATAAATAAATAAAATTAAAAAAAATAAAAATAAAAGAGGATGAAGACAACATGGTAAAAAAAATAGACATAAGAAACAAAACATAATTATTAGGCATTTCCATTCATACTCTTCTGGCCAAAAGCAATACAATAAAATTAACATCAACATACTGTCAACAATAAACCTAATTATGGTGCTTCAGAAAGTTGAACGACCAGGCATGGTGGTACACAACTGTAATCTCAACTATCAGGAGGCTGAGGCAGGAAGATCACAAACTCACGGCCAGCAAGGACAACTTAGCAAAACTCTGTCTCAAAAAATAAAAATGGCTGGGGGTATAGTTCAGTGGAACAGTGTTTGCCTAGCATGTGTGAGGCCCTGGGTTCAATCCCTAGTACAAAAAAATTAATAAATAAAACAGAAAGGTAAGTGATATAATTTAAATTTATGTATTATATTATAGTTACCCAAAAGGTGTTCAATGGCATAGTTCAACTGTGGATAAAAGATCAAATATAGCTTATATCTTCAACAAACTTGCAACCTGACAGTGGGTAGCAGTGAATACAAAACAATGAAATATTTCATGAGGTGGAACAGAGAATGGGGAGATATCACACTTTATATAACAGACATAGAAACCTCATAAAAAGTATAAGATGCATTCTAGGATGTGTAGTTCCATCTTCCCCCACTTGCAAATCACCCCTCTCCCAACAGGGGGCTGGACATCTGCAGTACCTCCATGGGGAGACTCCCCCAGCTCCTCTCACTCCCAGTATGCACCTGGGCACAACCTCATTTAAAAGAGCTTTGTTCCTCAAGAATTCATTAATTAAGTCATTACCACAGTATCTGCCAGTCTGTGGGTTCTTCCAGGAAATTATACCAATCTACTTTTCTACACATAAAAATCACTTTACATTTACCTGATGTGGTAGAGGGCAAGAGGTACTTAGGACAGCAATCAACAGAGTGGGTTTCTGAGCACCAGCATCCTCACTTGTTATAAGGGATGATAAAACCTCACTCACACACCCCTACCACCACCATACTAGGATACTGGGAGGTTCAAAAACATTCAAAAGTCCTTTAGAAATAGTAAAGGAAATACATTTTCTTTTGCCTATCTTAACATCACTGGTTAAAGTTGCACCTAACACTTTCTATTTTATATCATACCTATTTGATTACATAAGTTACCTTTCCCTAGACCATAAGGTCTATACTTGTATGTTTTATCTTTGAACATTTCACAAAGCCTGGAACATAATTTTCACAAATTCAATATTCTTCATATATATGTAATGAATGATTATTAAAAGCCTTACTCTAGAATTTATTCCATACCTATAAACCCCAGCAAATATCTTTATTCTACATTTTTACGGAAAATTTTATTTAAGACTATCATTAAATTTTGACATTCAGTCACTAATAATAATGAAAGGGAGCTTTTAAAACTAAGTCAAGATCATATTAAAACAAGCCTGGACTGGGATTTAGCTCAGTGGTAGAGCACTTGCCTAGCATGCACAAGGCCCAGGGTTCAATCCCCAGCACCACAATAAATAAATAGCCCCAAAACAACAACAACAACAAAACAAGTGTTACATAAGGTTTTTGTTTTTTTAGGATGGGAACAATAATACAAATGACTCTTCAAGGACAATGTAACATAGTGACAAGATGGAATTCGGGCTTTGAATGAAACCAAGAGGTTAGCACGTGGTCCTATGATCACTTTTGCAGCAGGTAGGGACTGAAATTCCATTTAATTCCTAGTTCTAATATATTTTAATACAGCAAATTTTAATTTGCTTTACATCTAAGGATATTTTAATTTAGACTTTCATCGTGGAGAGAGAGAAAGAGACAGCGCTGAGGCTGGCCGTGAACCCGGATCCTCTGGTCTCCGCCTCCCAAAGTACTGGGATTACAAGTGTGTGCCACCACGCCCGGCTCACATTTAAGATTCTTAGATGACCTCTGGAGAGGAGTCTTGAATCCATGGGAACAAGCCGCATCGAGCCTCTTCAAAACTCAAGCTGTGTGCTCAACAGTAGACGCTTCCACTGAGGAATGGCTACCGCTCACTACTCCACACTCTGCCACACCCCCCACAGGCGTGGCTAAATGACCTCCTCATTCCATAGCACAGAAAGCACTTGATAACTGATCAATATTAGGATTAAATATGGTTAGATTTTCAAATAAGCCAATCTTCATGGGGAAAAGTCCTACAGGTTGTTGAAGCTGCCATGACAAACTACCATGGTGTGGAGGCATAGACAATAGCGAGTTATTTCCTCACAGTTCTGGAGGCTAGTAGTTGAAGATCAAGGTGTTGGTGGGTTTGGTTGGTTTCTTCCGAGACCGCTTTCCTTGACTTGCAAATGGCTATCTTCTCGCTGTGTCCTCATATGGTCTTTCGTGTGTGTGTGTGTGTGTGTGTGTGTGTGTGTGTGTCTCCCTGGTGTTTCCAAGTCCAACTTTCCTCTTCTTATGAGTATACCAGACTGGATAAGGGTGCACCCTAAAGACTTTGTCTAACTGAATCATCTAGTTAGAGGCCCTATCTCCAAATACAGTCACATTCCAAGGTACTAGATGTTAGTGTTTCAACACATGAATTTGGGGAAGATATAATTCAACCTAAAACAATAACTCACTAGAATCATTTATTTGTGCCCTAGGCTTTGTTCATCTGAAAATCCAAACAATCTCTTAGTCATCCTTCCCCCAGAAATCTGTAGAGAGAAGTGATTTGGGGCTTACATTCCTCACAGCCCTCCAAGCCTCATGTGGGACCCCTTGGGTACTTGATGAAGACATTCATAGTGACCCATCTGTTGCAGTATGGTTTGCTATTTGAGAATCACCAAAAAGTTGTCCAGCAACAGGTCCTATAGTTTGCCTCTGAAATCAGAGAGATGCTTTTACTTTCTTTTTTCCTTAAGGCATACTAGTTAACTTAGAAATATGCCAGGATATATCTGAGGATATTTTTTTTTTTGGTCTTTCCTGAAAGATATTGTCCATGGAGAGGAAACTATTGGAGAAAGTGCTCAAAGGTCTTTAATATTTTAGATCAGCAGTAATAATAGTTAGGACAAGAGAGGCAGTGTAAGAGGCTGAGAACTAATTCTTGCAGCTTCCATTGAATTATTAAGGAGATTTTGCCCCCTTAAATACTATTGTATATGACAGATTAAATTTAAAAATGATAATTTTACCTCTGAGTTATACCCCCATCCCTTTATATATTTTTTGTTTTGAAACAGTCTTCCTAGGTTGCTGAGGATCTCACTAAATTGCTGAGGTTGGTCTTGAAACTTTGATCTTACGGTCTCAGTCTCCGAGGTACTGGGATTATAGGCCTGTGGCCACCACACTCAGCTAACGAAAAATTTTTAAGAAAATAAGCCAAGCTAGTGGTATCCAGGTAGACCTTCTGTTTTTGATGTTACAAATCTACCAAAAATGAGTTTTATAAGACTCACCTCATTACAACACACCTCTGATCAGACTTCAAAATGCATTTCATTTTAGTAAGGATATAATGTCATTTTTGTAAAACAAGTCAACTGGAAACTCCTCTTAAAACTGTCTGCAATAATCAGACAACTGCATACACCAATCTCATACAACTCATGTTTTAATCTTCAAATGGTCATTTCATCTTACATAGCCAGCATGTCTTACGGGATAAAGCAATTTCTACTTTATCTTGGCTATTATCAAGACCAGCAAATAAGAGTGAAGAATATACTGTTTATCAGCCATAGTAATAATCTGTTCTATCACCACAGTATGACTCCTTTACTATAAAACACACAAACAACTAGGCTTGAGGAAACCTTTCTGGTAGGACCTATTTGACTGTTCCATCCATTGACAATAAAATGGAACTCCCCCCATTTTAACTAGTTTTCTTAAATGGGGGAAGGTCTGATATTCGTTGACCCACATTAACTTTAAAAGACCATCAGATGAAAACATCTCATCAAAAACCTACTTAACTATGAACAATGCACAAAGAATGACTAATCAAAAATGTGGCCACTATACTAGGAGAAAACTCTTCCAGTATAGATGATACTTAAGAAATAATTTTCACTCTGAATTTTATTTAGCCAAGATTAGTGGTTTCATTTACATTTAAGGAAATAAATGAATAAGATATAATAAGACAAACCTTTATACCACTCTTATTTAGTAAATAGAAACAGTTTAGGCTCACAAACATGTTAAAAACCCCCTTTCCCCACAATGGTAGTCAAAGCAGCATAAACGAATCGACATTTCCTCAGTTCAAACTTGAACAGGTTACAGGCAAGCATAGACTCCTCAGATTGTTGTGCTACACATTTTTATTTAGTAATGGTTTGGGGACAAGTTTTCTGAAGATCAAAATGTCTTGGTGTGCCTGTGTGTTCTTTCCTTTTCCCGTCTCTCTAGTATTTGTTGTCCTGGTCTTCTGACACATCCATTTTCTCCTTCCATGCTTCCGCTAGGCTCCCCACACGGCAGGAATTTGAGGTGTAATTGATCATATCTGATGTCTTTTATTTTTTCTCATTCTAGGACTTTCCAGATGTGGAATGAGAGGAAGAAAACCCAGGTGTAACTAACTCAAAGGTTTCCTATTTAGATTTTCCAAGCAAAGTGTGGGGGAAAAGCATCCCCTCACCCTTCATTTTGTGTCTACTTAATGGCGCTGTCGTGCCTAAACGTAGATACTGGCCAAGAACTCGATTTCCAAAATGGCTTTGCGCCTTCCGAGCTGACACAGGTCTATAAAATGCAATTTATTTCCACTGCAACCAACCCTTCTCTCTACTCCAAATATTACACGATATTATATAGACAGCAGAGTCTAACCGAGTGTAGACAACCGTATCTTATCTGTTAAATTCAGCGGAGCCTACAGATCCGTTGCACTGAAGCAACAAGAGCGTTAAAAGAGAAAAAAAAGAAAACCAAAAAAACCCACCCAAAGCCCTCGAGGGGCGGGATCGCGCCCTCCGCCCGCCCGCCCGCCCGCCCGCGCGGCCACGCCCCCGCCCCGCCCCGCCCGCCGCGCGGCCACGCCCGACGTGAGCGCGGGATCGCCGGCCGGGGGCGGGGCCTGCGCGCCCCTCCCCCGCCGGCGGCGGCCTCCGCGCGGGCCTCCCAGCCCCTATTCCACTCACTTTGTTCTCCGCCTTTGTCCTGGTCCACACCAGCAGGTGGAGCCGCAGTTAAAGTTTCCGAGTCCATTCCGGGCGCGGGAGCCCATCTTGCTCGCCGCCGAGGCCCTCGCTGGAGGAGGAGGGTCAGAGCCCGGGTGCAGCCAATCGCGGGCAACGCTGCTAGTTATCAGAGCAGAATGGGCTGTAGTTTAGTGAAATAGGAAAGCTGCAAAACACTGTGGAGTGCTCCCGTGTAAATAAAAAGGAGAAAAAAAAGTTTCTCAAGTCGCCGCTGCACGACGTCGGGCCGGCGCGGGCGGGGGTCTGCGCTCTCCGAGCGGCCGCGCGCTGGACTTTATTGTGCCGCGACCAGCCCCCGTCCCCATTGTTTGTGTTTTTTCAAAATATGGCAAAGGTTCAGGTGAACAATGTAGTGGTGCTGGACAACCCTTCTCCGTTCTACAACCCGTTCCAGTTCGAGATCACCTTCGAGTGCATCGAGGACCTGTCTGAAGGTGAGTCGCCGCCCGGGCTGTCAGCGGCGGCGGCGGACGTTGAAAGTTTCCCGGGCCGGGCCTGGCGCGGGCGGCCGTCGGCGGCTCGCCGCGGCGGAGGGAAACTTGAAGTTGATGGACGACGGCCGCGGGCGCGCAGTCCGGCCGCAGCCCGGCGCCCGCCGCTGCTCAACTTGCGAGGAACTTGTTCGCGCGGAGGTAGCCATGTTGTCAGCTTTGTCTGCGCGGGCGCCGCCGGGACCGCACTCGCGCCGCCGCGCCGCCCGAGGGTCTCGCGGGCCGGCCTCCGCGTCCCCGGGCCCGGCGGGAGGCCGGCGGCGAGGCGGGGCCGCCGCTGCCGGAGCGGAGCCATCTTACCCGGCCGGAGCGGGCGGGCGGCCCGGCGTCACGACGCCCCGGTGCCCGCGGTGACGAGCCCGCCGCCCCGGCCGCCGCGCCGGCACCGCTCGCGGGCAGTGGCCAACCAGCGCCGGGCGGCGGGCGGCGGGCGGCGGGCGGGCGCGCGGGCTCGGCCTGCGCGGCTCCGGGCCGGGTCCGCGCCGGGATGCTCGGCGCCGGATGCTGGCGCGCAGGCTCCGACCTGCGCGGACTCCTTCCCGGGCGCCGGGCCGCTCCTCGCGGGAGGAGACATCGCCAGGCTGGGAAGTTACGTGCAGCCCGGAGCACACACTTAGATTTTTTCTAGGACTGAGTCTCTGGCTTCTAAATAGTCTGAAAGAAGACGGTCTTCCAGAACGTGTTGAAATCTAATTAAAATAACCACATCCCAACAGATACGGAATGCACCCTGAGAGTAAAGCGTGCGCTAGGAAATAGAAGGTTAAGTCCTGGTGGCATGCAACAATAGTTAGTATTTTACGTTTTCAAGCCCTCCAAAAAAGGTATTTTAATACGTGCAGGAATAAAAACAGGATTTAGAAAGCTAAAACTTGACAATTTCTTACCTTTGCTTTTCGTGGGCTTTATTAAAATAATTCAGTGCTTCATTTTCAAAATTTGAGGGGGAAAAGTTTAACTTCATTAATACTAATTTCACAGTTAAATGGGGGGCCATCTTTGAACTTTCAAGTATATTATGCCAAAATGCATGAAATTATTAGGCTAATCAATGGCATGTGAAGCATTTTTCACTTTAAAGTTTAGTTTTTAGACTCAGATGTATTTTATGTAGGATGTCCATTTCAATTAGAAAAACAGTGTATGTTCATGGCAATACTTTTAAAAGTTGTACAAACATACATTAAGTAACAGTCCTCTGCACTCAGTACCTTCCCCTCACTCCTTTAGCTAACCACAATTAACACTTTAATGTGTGACCTTCTGTTTTAATACATGTATAAAGCTTAAATGCACGTTTATTTCATGTGGGGCATAATTTGAAAGATTGACTCATTTATTAAAATATAGTAATCGCTAAAGAGGCCATTGATAATAAAATTAAAGGCTATTTCCTTACTATTTTGAAAACATTTGGTTACATTCCCATAGTACTACTATAAGCATTTCAACTACCAGGCCATTTTTCATCCACAGCAGTCTGTAATTTTTCCTTTGTACTGCCAATTGCATGTACAAATGGGCAAATAGAAGAAAAGCTACTGATCATGCCCTTCCAATTTATACTGCGGGTTTTTAGGCATTAAAAATTCTTTAAGTTTCTCAATGGGTGCCTTCCATTGTAGGAGTCAACCATGAATAAGGAAGACATATTCAGGATATTGTTACAGAGTCTTTACATTGGATAGTTTGGAACACGCCATTCATAGAAACCAAACTATGTTCCATTTTTAACTGGGATCCTTTCAGGACCCAGCTCAATCCCATCACTGATAATCAAGGATACACCTACTTCCACGGGTACATCCAGGAGACCCTTGTTGGGTACTTAGTAGTACTTTTAAAAATATTTTAAGCTGAGTCATTCAAAAGCTGCAAAGGAATCTTTAAAAGGTTCCATGCCTGTGTACTCCACCTAGAGGCTGTGTGGATTAAGGAAATTGAGTTTACTTAGCCTTTTAGATTCCATACTTTTATATTGTAGTTCTTTTTTAAAAAATCTGTTCCTGAAATTAAACTATGTTAAATTCTGAACAGAAAATTTTCTGTTGATAAGTTACTTTGTCTCATACCCTAAACCACAGTTCAGCCACCATTTTTCATATTTTAGTCAATAGTCCCCAAGTATTTTCACTTTCCTTAAAAGCTGCCCTGTAGGTTTGCTTCAGAAAAAGCCTTAAGCCAGGTATGGTGGTGCACTCCTGTAATCCCAGTACTTAGGAGGGTGAGACAGGAGGATTGCAGGTTCAAGGACAGCCTCAGCAAGTAGTGAGAATTGCCCACCTAGCAAGACCCTGTTTCAAAATAAAAATAAAACAGGGCTGGTGGTGTAGCTCAGAGGTAGAATCATTTGCTCCTGGGTTTAATCCCCAATACCACCAAAAAAAAAAAGCCTTAAATAGTATTTGCCCTTCAGATAATTGGATTTTTTTCCCTCTTTTTTGGTACTGGGAATTGAACCCTGAGGCATTCCACCTCCAAGCTACACCCCCAGCCCTTTTTATTTTGAAACTGGGTCTTGCTAAATTGCTTAGGCTGGCCTCAGGTACTGGGATAGCAGGCTTGTACCACACCTGGCAGGTTGTTTCTAATAAAGGACTTATATCAGATATTAAAACGGCCTTTAAAAAAAAAAAGGAAAGTCAAGATTTAAGCAGAAGCTTTCCTGTCCTTGAACTAATGGTCACCAAGCCTATATAAGATCTGACTGACCTTCCTGCCATTTATTTCTATCAATAATTATAGCTACTGATGGTTGAATATTTACAATGTACCATAATTGAACAGGGTGCTTTATACTTAGGAACTTCAAGCTTATTCTAAATCCAATGGCTACATACTCATACTTTCCACTATACCACAGGTCTTCCCAATGGTGTAATTAACTTAAAATTCCCTTCCTGACTTCCCTCCCTCCACAAATGAAGATACTTTAAGGTTGGGGTTACCAAGATTGAATGAAAGAATTAACTTTTTAAATAAATAAACTCCTTCAACTGGTAGGTAACCTGCATAAAGCAACTGACGTTATCCTTTCCTCTTAAATACAGGGGTCTGGAGAATTAAACCTAGGTTAAAAAAAAGAAGAAAATAAATAATTGATTCCAGTGTATTTAAAAAACAAAATGTAAACTGGGCGTGGTGGTGCACGCTTGTAATTCCAGTACTTGAGAGGCTGAGACCGGAGGATCTGGGTTTGCAGCCAGCCTCAGCTATTTAGTGAGGTCCTCCGCAACTTAGTGAGACCCTGTTTCAAAATAAAGAATAAAAAATAGGGCTGGGGGTGTGGCTCAGAGGTAGAATGCCCCTGGTTCAATCCCTAGTGCTGAAAAAAATAACAAAATAATAAAAAAAATAAAAACAAAAAGTATGGCTGTGTAAAGCTCAGCAGCTTCTGCAGGCACCCGTAGCATAAACATCAATATGCAGGTGCTCCTGGAGTTGCAGTTTGTAGTAGTTAAAGCTAGGTTATCCTCCATTGCTTCTGCTCTCTTAGCCTCCCCCAATAAATTCCCATATTCCACTATTAATTTGAGAGCTAGAAAGGGAAAAATTTATCTTCCTAGTTACATTTTTCAGAAAGAGTCGAGACATTGGAGTTGGAGTGGCTTTGCTTGGATTTTAATTCTGTGATTTATAAGTTGTGTGAATTTGGGTTGATTATTTCATGTCTCAGAGTCTCAACTTTGTTTGCATAATATGTACATATATATAATGTATACATATGTTTGCAAAATTACATCCATATGATAAAGCTATTGGGGTTTTTCTTTTGTTGTTTTTGTTTTTGTGGTGGGGTTGAACCAAGGGGCATTCTACCTCTGAGCTACACCCCAGTCCCATTTTATTTTTATTTTGAAACAGGGTGTCACTGAGTTGCTGAGGCTGACCTGGAAGCTCTGATCCTCCTGTCTCAGCCTCCCAAGTATTGGGATTACAGGCATGTGCCACCACGCCTGGCTGTTGAGGTTTTAACAACAGTTTAAAGTGTCAGGACCAATACCCAACACATGTGTTCCTATGTCAGATCACAAATGCCAGCTTAATTTATACCAGTTAGCAGTCCAACCTCCTTATATATAGTGGTACAAATACATATGAAATTAACAAAATTTCATGAAAACCTCTTTGTGAATCAGTCTTATCCCTCTTGGCTAGTTTAATAGTTCTAATGCCCATTTCTTAAAAGTTTCCTCACTTGACTTTTGGGTTACCTACATCCTTGGCTACTAGTTTCCTAACCTACTTTACTGATTCTTCTTTATCCTTCTAACTTCTCAACTTTGGAGGGCCCCAGGGTGCATTCCCTTGGAATCCCATCAACTGTTATGGCTTTGTGTATTCTTGCCAGTTTCCAAACTTTTATCAGACCTATTCAGTATCTCCACTTAGATATCCAGTAAACATCTCACACATGTCCAAAAACTCCCAATTGTTTCTTCTCCTCACTTCATCCCCTGCAAAATAGTGGCTCCTGCTGCTTTATCATCAAAATGTATCCAGAATGTAGCTGCTTCACACCCTTGTGGCCACACATGGTCCAAGCCATTATAATTTTTTGTCTTGATTGTTGAAATATCCTCTTCCCTTGCACTCTTACAATCAGTACTGAAGACAGTAATTTAAATGACCCTTTAAAATGGAAGTTGGATCCGTGTCACTTTGCTGAAAACCCTTCAATGGGGCTAGTGGTGTAATTCAGTGGTAGAGTATTTGCCTAGCAAGTGCAAGGCCCTGGGTTTGATCCCCAGCAGCACACACAGCCAAAAAAAAAAAAAAAAGAGAGAGAGAGAGAGGAAGAATGAAAACTTATAGCGGCTTCCCATGTCACTCAATATAAGAGCCAAAGTCTTAATGATGGCCTTCAGACCTTTGCACGATCTGGCCATCCCCTTATCCCAATCTTACAGTTGGTTACTGTCCCCCTTGCTCTTTCTACTCCAGTCACAGCCTCCTTGCTTTTGAACATGCTAAGCATGCTCCTATTTCTATAGTTTTATATTTCTCTATTCTCTCATACTGTCTGCTTCTCTACATCAACAAAATGGGTGTTCTTGTGAGATGTTAGATGCAGGATTGCATCTCAAAATGTGCTAAAGCAGGAGATGTAAGTGGCCTAAGTCTAGGAGAGAGCCATGGCATAATAGGCCCTCAGAAAATAACTACTGAAGCCGGGCGTGGTGGGGCACACTTGTAATCCCAGTACTTGGGAGGCTGAAACCGGAGGATCCAGGTTCGCGGCCAGCCTCAGCTACTTAGTGAGGCCCTCACTTAGTGAGACCCTGTTTCAAAATAAAGAATAAAAAATTAGGGCTGGGGGTTTAGCTTGGAGATAGAATGCCCCTGGGTTCAATCCCCAATACTGCCAAAAAAAAAAAAAGAAAATGACTACTGACTATAAGAAAAAGTATAAACCTAAAGAAGCATTCAGTTCAATAAATTGCAGTTTATAATAAAGTATGAATAAGAAGGTAGTACCTATATTTCTCCTACTATTTGAGGAACAAATACATCTACACAGTTGCACAAAAATGGCACTAACTAGATTCTCCATGAATGATACAGAAACACACACCTTTGGAGGTGCTTGTATAGTTTCAGTGTGATGAATCCAAGCACAGGCCATAAGTGCTAAACACCCTCAGAGGATACAGAAATCTCTCAGATGATTTGTATTTGTAAGGTTGTCTCCCTTCCCCTTCTAAAGAGGAGACTCCTTTAGAGAACAGTGGTTCTACTTATTTCTGGGTTCTCCACAGAGCACACTGTAAAAGGTGCTCAATTATATCTCCTAGAATGAGTCTTAGGTTGTAGTTGAGTGAGTCTTGTTCTCAAGCCTGTTTGCCCTATATGTACTCAGTTGTATCAATAGGTGTAAGGGTCTTGGTTTCCTCCTCCATCCCCTTTTGATTCTGGGGATTGAACCCCCAGGGGTGCTCTACCACTGAGCTACATCCTTTTAGAAAAATTTGACTTTGAAACAGCGTCCAAGTTACCACACACTGGCCTTGAGCCTGCTATCCTCCTGTCTGCCTCCCAAGTACTAGGATTATAGGCGTGGGCCACTCAGCTTCTCTTCCCATTTTAAAGAATGTATGACTTGAGGGCTATCATGGGGGAAAAACCCTACTCTGGTCCTTTAACCACAGTTGGTATCATTAGTAACATGCATCTTCAGTTTATTGAGTGATGATAATAAAACAATTTCTTTATTTCAGTTGGTGAGCTAAAGACCCTCTGGGTCAAAACGGAGGTTTGCTATAATGATTTTTCCACATTGAAGCTCTATGCTGATTTAGATCTCACAAGGCAGCCCTTCCAAAGTGTGTTGAGGAAGTTGTTAAAAAATGGCATACACAAAAAGAACTGAGAGATTCCATAGCCAAATATAAGAAATACTGGATTAATGTTCCTGGTATTCTTTATTAAAGGATGTCTCAGAACAGTTATTATGCTGGTGTGCCTTATAAATCCTTAAGACAAAGTGTATAGTATTTCCTAAGTTTTTGGTCGCATTTTGTTTGTGAAGAGCACTGTTCAGGGACCAGTATTTCACAAAAGAGCATTTTGAAATACTCTGGTATGAAGTATGAACTCTGGCAAGAATTTTATCAGGAGTATTTCAGTGCTTTTCTGGATTTTCTGCTATGAGAAGCCATTTAACAGCCAACAAATGGTTAAGTGGACATTAAAAGGGTCTTCGATGTCTTCTGGTAATGTAATTAACTGATATAAAATAATGTTTTGGTTTTTAACTCTAGACTTGGAATGGAAAATTATCTATGTGGGCTCTGCAGAAAGTGAAGAATATGATCAAGTTTTAGACTCTGTATTAGTGGGCCCTGTTCCTGCAGGAAGGCATATGTTTGTATTTCAGGTAAGATTCCTCTTGGTAAATAAGTATGCCAAATATATTTCTAAGTAGACTATATTATCTCATGGCCCTTACCCCTTCCCTTTTGTGTTAAATCACTCTGCTTCAACTGCTTTCACTTTTAATATGCATCTATCATGTTTCAGGCAGTGTCTGTCATAAAGGAACTGCTGAGAGATGTAATGTGATGTTTGCTTCAGGGAGATGCACAGCATACAGTAAATTTTTATACTATACGATGGCACATGTGGTGGTTAATTTTTGGTCCTTCCTGTGAATCAGACTTTCAAGATGGCGGTGTAGCAGCCCAAATCATGAATTCAAAAACACATATTAGTAATATGCATGAGTAGTAAGAGTAACTATACCAATTAGTAACAAACATCTTCAGTTTATGGTTTCTGCCTTTAGCAGTAATATGACAGAAACAACTTTATTCCAGTATAATCAATAACAGGTAGGTTGACAGGTATGTTAGTAGATAGAGATGTGTGATCCTGAGTCATTGGAACATTGGAATTATCTCTTTTTTTTTTCCCATGCAGCCCTGGGGATGGAGCACAGGTCCTTGTGCATACTAGGCAAGTGCTCTAGCTACATCTAGTGCTATGTACCGCTGAGCTACATCCCCAGTTGAATCTAAATAAAGTCCAGCGATTTACTAAAGCATCTAATCTACATACCTTATGGAAGACTGCTGTTGTAAATCCATAACCCCACTAGTTATTTGTGAGGGGAAATTCCACTAATATAAATTATGTCTTCAGATACCACTGCCAGTATTTGGGCCTATGCCAAGGCTTCCGACATTGTCTTTTGTATGCATAAGTGTAATTTCTTTTAATTCATGCTAAATTGCTGTATAAAACATCAGTCATTTCTCAATTGTCCATACTTAGAGGGAGATATTTGTAATACTCCAAAGTGTAATTAACCATAGTGTTATAAGTGTTTCTATCTCACAAAGTCCCACTGAAAAGACTTAATCAAGAAAGAAAATCTCTTTTTATCCCTGACCTTACTCTTTTTCTCACTTCTTGATAGGACCAATTTAAAGGAATACTGCCTGCCAAATAATCAATCCTATCAGAAGTCAGCAAAGAGGGCTGGGGATGTGATTCAGTGGTAGAGCACTCAGGTGGCATGTGGGAAGCCCTGGGTTTGATCCCCAACATCAAAAAGAAAGGAAAAGAAAAGAGAAGAAAAGAAAAGAAAAGGAATGGTCAAAGAATCACTTAGACACAGGCCAGCTCTAGGAATGCTACCTTTCCTAAATATAGGATTCAAAATCTTAGTCTCCAAGCTTTAATACTTTTTATTAGGAAGTAACAAGTAATATATCTAAACAAATGGTGAAGAAAAGCTCAAATATACTAATTAAAAGGCTAAAATACATTCATTAAAAGTGTTGCTAACCCGATTTGTACAAGTGCATAATCTTGTGGAAGATGTGGGCAACAGACAATGCCCTGTTCTCTAGGAAGAAGCACTGCCATCACAGACCTGGGTCAAACCCCATGCCTCTGCTCATTAGCTATGTGTGCCTTTAGATAAGCTCCTTAACCTCCCTTAGAGACTCCCCTCATTTATAAAATGTGGGTAGGATCCTACCTCATAAGGACGTTATGAGGAATAAAGCAGTTAGTATAGTCACTGACAAATCTAATTAAGTCTATAACTAAAGTTTTATTCTGTTAGCTTCTTGAAATTGTTATATAAAGGCAGGATTTGCTTTGAACCACAAGCCTAGGGAGCCCCTACTTTACTGGTGATAATTCATGGTGTAGCTAAAGAAACTTGGGTTGACATACTGTGATAAACCTTTTATCATGTTTGGTAAAGCTACTATAAAAACATACAAATAAATGCCTTGGTTTTGAAATAAACTCTTGAGAATCCTTGTTTTCATGTTGTTCAGAACACTCTCCTAAGCTTTTGGCTTAGAGTACTATAGAGGAAAATAAAAAACTCAAAAATATTTCCTTCTAGTGATAAGTAGCTTTACCTTGGTATCAGTGTACATCTTGGCCATAAGGACAGAAAGCACAGTGTGATTTCGGTCATATGTCTAGCCTCTGCATTTTACAAAATTTACCAATATCAACAAAAAAGTAGTTTTTATTTTGTGCTTTACACAAACTGCCATAAAATTCTTCTGGTCATGATTTTGTGTCTCAGAATAACTAAACATGCCTTTCTCCTAAGTGGGTCAAAGGCTGGCAGGAAGATGTCCAGATACCTGCCTTGTATTGCTGCTTGTAGTCAAAGATCCCTGCCTGTCACTTCTCCATCATAAATAATCCAAGAGACTTGAAAGTTTCTCCACTTGAATTTGCCAAAGCTAAATAAATTCTTTGACAAACAGATTTTTTTTGTGTGTGTGTGGTACTAGGGATTGAACCCAGGGGCATTCTACCTCCAAGCTACACCCCCACTCCTTTTTATTTTATTATTTGGAAACAGGGTCTCACCAAGTTACTGACAGCCTCACTAAGTTGTTGAGGCTGGCTTCGAACCTGTGATCCTCGTCTCAGCCTCCCAAGTACTGGGATTACAAGCGTGTGCCATCACGCCTGGCTTGGCAAACAGATTTAAACAGAAACGTGTTGAACCAATTGTTGAAGCAATATGAAGGAGCGTTCCCGTAGCATTATTAAACTATCTGTATCTTCCATCGCCCTCTATTTCCAGGCCCATGAGAATGCCTTTGGGTACTTGAAACTTAACCCCTCTGGGAAGTGGGTACATGGGATCTCTTTGACAAGCAGCATATTCTCCAGGAAAGACTTTCTGTCCCCATCCTGGTGTCTCTCCAAAGAGATCATAAGCCCCTTCAAGACAGGAATTGAGTAATGATTGAAACGTCAAAACACTAAGTGTTCACAGCTATACCAAACATGAAATTATAGAGATGAGCTGGATGGGACTTAAACCTAGCAGGGGAGACTGAAGAGTAAATATATTTAGATTTTTGGAATGACATTTGTAGAGGATTTGTGTCAAGTAATATAGGCACATAAAGAAGGAAGCTGTTGATTCTACCCCTGAGTTAGAAAGGGATTCACTGAGAAGGATATATATGATGCAGAATTAACAAGATGAATTTTTCAGGATGTAAGGGAAGGACCTTTCAGGCCGGGGGAAACTCACTATATTCAAGGCACAGAGGCATGAATACTTATCAGCACATCTTAAAGAACTTGCGTAATTTCATATATCAAGAACAAGAATGAGAAGTATGGAGTTAAAGGAGTGAGTGGAGTTGTTGGTTGAAAAAGTGTGAAGGGCCTTATACATAAAATATAAAAACTAAAATTTTTATACCTTAGAAATGGCTTTACATCATCTGAACCAGGCAAAAGGATAGAGTGCTAGATACTTTTGCTGGCAGCAGTGCAAATGATAGGCTAAAATTGGGGAGACAAATTAGGGAGTTTTTGCAGTATTCCAGATAAGAGATGAAGACATGAACCCAGCCTTCAGAAATGTGAAATGTCGAAAATGACTAGATGTGGGAGAGAGAGAGATGCTGAGAATTACTGAGATTTTTAGCCTGGATGACTAGGTAGACATTCTGTGCCTTTTAGTATCATCTACATGTGGTAGGCATAAAGTAAGCACCAGTCTTAAGTATTCTAACTAAGGCTTTGACTGAGGTTTGCCTAGGCCCAGGATGTTCCAAGGTGGTCTGGCAACAGTAAGCTTTTTGCTGGAACTTCATTTACTACTGAGAGTGGCTGCTTCAGTTGGAGCTCAAATGCCTCAGCCATTTCTGTGTATGTCTTCTCTGTGTATGGCTCCTTCTAGCCAATCAATTTCTTTATTCTCCCGTGTGCTACCCTGAACATGGCCCTAGCCTTTTCTCTCCTCTCCCTGTCTTCACCTTCTGCATTCTTCAAGGTTCAGCATGATTCAAAACAAGGTCTTTGATGTCATCTGCCTAAAACAATCTTTATTTTCAATATGTGTGGTTTAAACAACATACTGTATTTTAATTGTGTAGCAAAAGTGACTATTCACAACAGAGGATTATTAACATATCTTGAAAATCTGCTGTATAGCTATTTGCATTCCATTTTCAGTTTTATACTGATTTACCATTAGAATACTTGTGAGGGGTAGTTGAGTGAGTATGAGAATATGTGTCCTGGGTAGAAGAGGAAACTGGTATAATAAACATTTGCTGCCAACAGACTTTGTGGAGATAATATAATATTTACTAATTTATGTCTGAAAGTTATGACTGGAAAAGTTAATATCAGTAAGACTACTGATTTGATTGCTTAAGAGTACTTAGTTATAATGTGAAGAAACATGAAACATATCTTCTAGCTAGCAGCCAATCTTAAAAATAAGCATTTGCTTTCTGAACAATATGATGTCCAAGTTTTTGTTGCTGCACCTTCAACTGATAGTGCTAAGGTAATGAAAATTCCAGCTTTGCCTGCCATTAACAGCATTTCTTGTGTTTCTTTTTAAATTATTCTAGGCTGATGCACCTAATCCTGGACTCATTCCCGATGCAGATGCAGTAGGTGTAACAGTTGTGCTAATTACTTGCACCTATCGAGGTCAAGAATTTATTAGAGTTGGCTATTATGTAAATAATGAATATACTGAGACAGAATTAAGGGAAAATCCACCAGTAAAACCAGACTTTTCTAAGGTAATGTTCTTATTATTCCTTTTTAACTACTTGTAATATGCAGTTTTTTGCTATTGCATAGTACATTGTGAAAACAGCTTTGAGACAAAATAACTGTCAAGTCCATGTGCCACCCGGACAAACTAATCATTGTTCCATTACCCTGGATGACTTTAAACCCCACCTCCACGTGAGTCATTAGTAATTAATGTTGGGCAGACACCTTTCGAGTCTCTGATGGTTTAGAAAAATGAAAGTATGTCCTATAGAAAACAGGCCTTTGTTTATGGCTCTGAAGAATAAACATATTTAGATTATCAGGCGTACATTAGTAGAGGATTTGATTGGTAGAGCATTTCCCATGAATTACTTGATTTCATCCTTTAGAACCTGCAAGTTCATATCTGTTATAGTGATTACTTAGTAATATTTTTTCTATAACTCTTCCCAAAATTGTTGGATATGCTTTGTTTTATTTACTATTCTTAGAAGTTAAAGGTCTTAAATATTTCTGATGATGGAAAACAGCTTAAATTCTGAGAACTTAAAATCTGATTCAGTATTTTTTTTTTTTGCGGTACTGGGGATTGAACCCAGGGGCATTCTACTTCCGAGCTACACCCCCCCCAGCCCTATTTTTTATTTATTCTTTATTTTGAAACAGGGTCTCACTAAGTTGCGGAGGGCCTCATTAAGTAGCTGAGGCTGGCCGCCATCCTAGATCCTCCGGTCTCAGCCTCCCAAGTACTGGGATTACAAGCATGCACCACCATGCCTGGCTCTGATTAAGTATTCTTAAAGATACTTAGTATTTTATGATTTTCCATTGGAAACTTAGCAGTTTAGTAACCAGTGATTTTGTTAGGCTGCAAAGTAAAAAACATGGCACTCTGTCTGCTAAGCAATGCCAAGAAAAAAAAATTACATGGCAGTAGAATAGAAAGGTTTCCTTTCTGATAAGGCTGGCGTGCTTTTCAGCCTGTTTGTGGGCCTTCCACTGATCCAATTAATTAGTTACATGTATCATACTTGTGTAGAGGGGAAGAAACTAGAATACTGTTTCTAAGAATGAGCCATAATATTTAAAACATAGGAAACCACTAATAATGAGGTTTACACACTTAGTTATTAAGGTTTTATTTGGGGAAATTGTTCATTTTCCTTGAAAAAAAATCAACCTAAAGAGTGTATTTGTTTAAATAAAGCATCCTCTAGCCGGGCGTGGTGGCGCACGCTTGTAATCCCAGTACTTTGGGAGGCGGAGACCAGAGGATCCAGGTTCGCGGCCAGCCTCAGCTCTCTCTCCTCTCTCTCTCTCTCTTCCTCTCTCTACTTAGTGAGGCCCTCCACAACTTCGTGAGACCTGGTTTCAAAATAAAGTATAAAAATAGGGCCAGGGGGGTACCGCCGAGGTAGAACACCCCTGGGTTCAATCCCCGGTACCACAAAAAAATAAATAAATAAATAAAAATAAAGCATCCTCTAAAACATTCATCTACAAAATGACTTTAATCCCTTTTTAGAAACAGAAATATAGAAAAGTTAAGTATTTTGTTGCATAGTGAAAGATCTGGATGATTCCCTTAGATTCTATTTTTCTTGTTTCCATTGGGTTAAAATAATTTCTTTAGCCGGGTGTGGTGGCGCACACTTGTAATCCCAGTACTTGGGAGGCTGAGACCAGAGGATCCGGGTTTGTGGCCAGCCTCAGCTACTTAGTAAGGCCCTCCGCAACTTAGTGAGACCCTGTTTCAAAATAAAGAATAGAAAAAATAGGGCTGGGGGTGTAGCTTGAAGGTAGAATGCCCCTGAGTTCAATCCCTGGTACCACACAAAAAAAAGTAATACGAATTTCTTTGATATAGCCTTAGTCCTTATTTCTTAGTTAGGCATATAGTGCTTTATTTATTTGACTTTTACCTTTGCATGTGAATTTAGCCCTTGGAGGAGGACTAGCATATTATTAAACTACCATTTTATTAAGCTTCTATTTGATATGGTGGTCATTCTAACTTTCCTATATTTACCACTTATATATTTCCTTCCTCTAGCTTCAAAGGAACATTTTGGCATCTAATCCCAGGGTCACAAGATTCCACATTAACTGGGAAGATAACACAGAAAAACTGGAAGATGCAGAGAGCAGTAACCCAAATCTACAGTCACTTCTTTCAACAGATGCGTTACCTTCAGCATCAAAGGGATGGTCCACATCAGAAAACTCACTAAATGTCATGTTAGAATCCCACATGGACTGCATGTGACCACCTGCCATCCCTTTAGTACAAATTAAGCTATTAAAAACACAGAACTATTTCCCTGAGATTCTGTAAGTACATAGTCAAGACACAATGTGAAGAATTTGTTTAAAAACATCCTGTAGAAAGTTTATAAGAAAACCAGTATTTGAGCAAATTGTGGAATATAAATACAACTATTTTTAAGTAATTTTTTCTCTAATGTGTTATTTTGTTCTGAAACTAATCTGATTAAAGCATATATATTATTTTCTTCTCATTTATATGTAATTAAAGCACTTATAAAAAGGAAAACATGAATCATTAGACCAGATTATGAAGATGTCTTGGCCTCCTGGACAATACTCTTTGGACCACTATTTTACTGGCCTATGAAAGAACAAAGTTCACTTCAATGAAAATGTTTCTTCCTCTGAATACATAAAGTGTGGTTTTAATTTAAGGGGCAAATTTCCATTATTTAATGAAATAGATGTCCTTAAGGGAATTTGAAATTAACTATATGCTACCAAGAACTTTAGGATTCAGTTTTTCCAGGCCACCCTAAAACATCTTGTGGCTACTATAACAGTTCATGTACTATCTATCTGACAGCATTTGGTTTGGTTTCTAAAAAAAAAAATAACAAATGTAGCTAATTATTTATAAGGTCTTCTGGCAATTGTTTTTGTTTTTATAGCAGTTTAGGACATCAGAGTACATGAATTATAAATCATAATTCAATGATTTCAACACCAAGGATAAAATACAGACTCCCTAAGTTTAAGAATAAGAGATTATAATGGCTCAAATCTTCTCATTAGATTTATAAAAATACTATGAACTTTAATTTTTTTGTGTGTGTGTGTGGTACTAGGGATGGAACCCAGGGGCCTTCTACCTCTGGGTTACACTCCCAGACCTGTTCTATAATTTAATTTGAAACAGCGTCTCACTAAGTTGCTGAAAGCCTCACTAAATTGCTGAGGCTGTCTTCGAACCTGTGATCCTCCTGTCTCAACCTCCTAAGTACTGGGATTACAAGCATGCCCCACCACACCCGGCTTAAAATTTCTTTTGATAGATCATCTGTTGTTGGTACTATTTATATAAAAACAGTGGATTTAGAAAAATATATCTAACTTTATCACAATAGATAATTTCCTATTTTAGAAATATGTGTATTTTCACACCTGTAGTACTCTTTCCGATATCCTCTGACACTCATGAAGAACAAAATCAGGAATATTTGTAGTTGACATATTCTAGATAGCTTTTCCAGATAATTTTTTTGAAAAGCAGTCTTGGAAAGGAACTCATTAACTAAATGGGCCAAAAGTCATTTTTCTTTAATGAGAGCTCAAAAAGTTTCTTATAGCTAGGTGTGGTGGCACACACCTAAAATCCCAGTACTTGGGAGGCTGAGACAGGAGGATTGCAGGTTACAGGTCAGCCTCTCTCTCTCTCTCACACTCACACACACACACACACACACACACACACACACACAATTTCTTAATGCTCCGTTAAATTAAGGGTAGAATATTTTCATTTGATTCTTGCAGCTAAGCAAGATAGCCGTATGATACAGGTTATGCAGTGCCTTCATATCTAAAACTTTTTATACTGCATTTTTTAAAGCTTTTATTTTGAGGACAGGAAAGGGCATTTATCTACATAGGCTCTTAAAAGTTGTATATATTTCCTGTCATTCTAAAAAAGTTAATTTGTGAAGCAAAGTTTGGCTAAATGTTAAACTTGGAAATTTAATATGCTAGATTAATAGAATATTGTCCATTAACTAGTTCATAGATTTTAAAAGTAAAATACTTCTGTTAAAACTATATGAAAGAAATCTCACTTTTGTCTAACTGCAAGTAGTAGAAAGTATCAAAATGAAAATAAAAGTAATATTTTCTAATAAAGAACTCAGTGATTAATATAGCAGGAACAAGATATATGCTTGTTAGAAACAAAACATATATAAACCAAATCACCAAATAAAGCAATCCACTGCTGTTTTTATTCTAATTATAAAGATTACTTTATAGTGATATTAAAGGTTTTTATATAAATTTGGAAATGGACAGCTAGTTTTCACAAAGTTGGGAGTTTAAAATCTATTAGCTTTTATTATCTTAAATTTATGGTTCTATAAATTAATTTTAAAATGAAAACTAAAAATAGAAAGTTTTAAAATTCAAGCATTAAGAACTAAGTAACTAGCATGTAGCCCCCCCCCCATTTAGGCTCTTTTATAGACACAAATCTGAATTATAGCAAGAAGGCTTACAGCTGGATTTCTTATCTTTTGATCATAGCGATAACTGTGTCTGTAGAATATAAATATGAACAAATACAAACATGCCACTGAAGAGGTAGGTGAATATGTTGGAGGGAATGAGGATATCATTCGACCTAAGAAAACACTCAGAAGTCTGAGGAAACACGCATGCATTTGCTCATTCATAACTTTAGGTTTCAAGCCGGGCATGGTGGTGCATGCTTGCAATCCCAGTACTTGGGAGGCTGAGACAGGAAGATCGCAGGTTTGAGGACAGCCTCAGCAAGTAGTGAGACTCTCATTAACCTAGCGAGGCCCTGTTTCCAAATAAAAATAAAACAGGGCTGGTGTGTAGCTCGGAGATAGAATGCACATGGGTTAAATGCACAGTACCACAAAACAATTTTTTAAAACACATTAGGTTTCTATGTGGTTTTTAAGACTTGGGAGTTTCTAGTTTTTCCAAGAAAATCTGGCAGCAGTTTTCAAAGCTTTTTTTAATTATTATTATCCTAATCCCTGGTGTAAAATAAAGCATAACCCTACATTACAAGTATATATTTCTACTAAGATTTTTCATGAAACTGCACCTATAGTGCACCTTACTATGTACAGTACAACCTGTCCCTAATGGGTTGCAATACAGAGTTTGAAGAAAGGCTGTCATCCTTTGGGTAGATGAGAAACAAGAAATTCTCTCCAATAGTGAAATTTATATTCCCTTTACCAATTGTTTTGGCTCATATTTGGATTATGCTCTTGGCATTAAAAACAAACGTTCTGATACACTTTTATACTAACTCATTAACATGTTGAATCAGTAGCCACTCACTATAAAACTTTCCAAATAGTCAGAAATTACTAGTAGCCCACGAGGTAACTTGGACTTGTTTCTTGCCACTCCACATAATTATACTTAGGAGACATTCCATGTAAACATTCCACATAATTACTTGGGAAACGTCTTTACTAATTTGTTGGTATTTGATACAGACCTCTAGAACACTGGGTCATAATGATTTTAAAATGCACAGGAAATGTTCTTTGTATATTCTTGCCTACTTCCTTTCCAATATCCTTAAGTTTGTCTACTCTTCTCAATTTATAGACCCTTCTTGTCAATGCTTATTAACACGCTGTTCAGTTATTTTTTTAAACTTGAGAGCCCATTAATTTATGTAGGCTCATTAGTGTAACATTTCCTGTTATATAACAAATTTTAAAGTATAAGCTTCTTGTAAGAAATTTGAGCATAGGCCATGGAAATTAGACTCCTTTAACAATTAGCAAATAACATTTACAAAATGTGTGAAACCAGCCGGGCATGGTGGCTCACGCTTGTAATACCAGTACTTGGGAGGCTGAGACCGGAGGATCCAGATTCCTGGCTAGCCTCAGCTACTTAGTGAGGCCCTCCGCAAGGCTATTTTTTTTATACTTTATTTTGAAACCGGGTCTCACGAAGTTGCGGAGGGCCTCACTAGGTAGAGAGAGAGAGTGAGCTGCAAAGGCTTTTAAATGTACTTGCTGAAAAATCAAAATCATTACAATGCATGAAGTTCCATATCGTATATGTGAAAGTATGCTTTCCAAAACCTAACAAATCTCCACCTGAGAAATTTCAGTAACAACTATTGCCTTTGAGATCTATGAACACGAACATGCCATAAATTCTATGCCTTCTATCTACTTTTTAAAAGTGAAAGTGAAATTCCCCCCTTTATTTTGATGTTCTTTTTGCTGGAACTTCATAAAACTCCAGATGATATGTACATTTTCCTGCATAATTTTATGAAAGTAATCACTAAAGGAGAAAAGCATCATTCAAAACTAAGATGCAAAGATAAATAATGGTGGAGCTTTTAAAATATTTTCTTAGAGCTACAAAAGTTGAATATTTCCTTTGATTTTTGGCAGTCACTCTTTTAAAAGGTAAGATTTAAATTTATCCCATTACAGGTACTTTTCATAAGAAAAAACGCATTGGGTTAGCTTCTAAGCAGTTTTAAATTATATGAAATTGTCACATAAAATACCTGCACTAGTAGATCCAATCCCTGTGGTCAACACAGATCTTGGTGTAATCTTTGCTGCATATTTGAGGAATTGAGATTTCCCTGTGCCAGGATCTCCAACCAATAAAAGATGAGGTTCACCTAGAAAAAAGTAAATAAAATTTTAAATTTCTGTAAAAGGACCCATGAGTAAGTGTAATCAAAAAGAAAATTGTCGCCGGGCGTGGTGGCGCACGCTTGTAATCCCAGTACTTTGGGAGGCGGAGACCGGAGGATCTGGGTTCGCGGTCAGCCTCAGCTCTCTCTCTCTCTCTCCCTGTCTCTCTCTCTCCTTAGTGAGGCCCTCCGCAACTTCGTGAGACCCGGTTTCAAAATAAAGTATAAAAAATAGGGCCAGGGGTGTAGCTCGGAGGTAGAACGCCCCTGGGCTCAATCCCTGGTACTGCAAAAAAAAAAAAAAGAAAAGAAAACTGTCCTCTTGGAATGCCAACACAATTTATTTTATTTTATTTTATTTTTTTCGCAGTACCAGGGATTAAACCCAGGGGCGTTCTACCTCCAAGCTAC
>PVJS01028643.1:0-25356 GCA_004027185.1 Glis glis | reverse complement strand
CCTTGTTTAGTTGCCTACCTGGTTTAGTTCACCTCTCTTGTGGTTCTGAAAATTGCTTGTTTTCCCTTTTTTGTGATTTATTTCTTTTAGGATTTTCTCCAGTGTTGGCTTGGTCCTCATGAATTCTTTTTTTTTTTTTTTTTGCAGTACCGGGGATTGAACGCAGGGGTGTTCTACCTCCACGCTATGCTCCTGGCTCTATTTTTTATACTTTATTTTGAAACCTGGTCTCACAAAGTTGTGGAGGGCCTCACTAAGGAGAGAGAGAGACAGGGAGAGAGAGAGAGAGAGAGCTGAGGCTGGCCGCGAACCCGGATCCTCCGGTCTCTGCCTCCCAAAGTACTGGGATTACAAGCGTGCGCCACCATGCCCGGCCTCTCATGAATTCTTTTAGTGTTTGTTTATCATGGAACATTTTTATTTCTCCATCAATTTTAAATGATAGCTTTGTTGGATATACCAGTCTTGGTTGGAAGTTGTTTTCTTCCAGGGGCTGGAGTACTCCATGCCAATCCCTCCTGGCATTCCTGACTTGGGTTGAGAAGTTTGGGGTGATTTTTATTGTTTTGCCCCTCTATGTCACCAGTTCTTTTGCTCTTGCTGCTTTTAGGATTCTTTCTTTGGTCTCTACATTAGACATTTTAATTATTATGTGGCGTGGTGAGGGCCTTCTTTGGTCCTACGTTGACAGTGTTCTATATGTCTCCTGTATGTGAATGTCCAAGTCGTTTTCTATATTCGGTAATTCTCTGAAATTATTTCTTTGAAGAGGTTTCTTATACCCTTAGTCTGTGTTTCTAATCCTTCTTTGATGCCTTTTATCCTTAGATTAGGACGTGTTGTATTGTCTTGTATTTCTTGGATGGCCAGGGTGTGTTGTTGTAATATCTTCTGTATATCGTTGACTGTGTTTTCAGTTTTGAATGAACTGTCTTCCAGGAGTGATACCCTGTTTTCCATGTGTTCGAGCCTACTAGAGTTGGTTTCTATTGCAGTCTTTAATTCGTTTATTGACTCCTTCATTAGGTTCAGTGTGTCTTTCTGATTCTTTCTTAGAGCCTCAACTTCCTCCTTCATCATCTCTATGCTTTCTTTGAGGCCTTCATCATTCTGAAGATCAAAATTCTGAATTCTCCGTCTTGTATTTCCTGTAGGTCAGTGTCAGTAATCTCACTTGATGCATTGTGAGTGTTTCTTGTTTCTTCACTGTTCCTCATTCTCGTATTTTCGGTGTTTTCAATTTTGTGTTTCTATTGCCTCTGCATCATCTTCCTTTCTATGTATAAAACCTCTTGTTGGTCCCTGTAGAACCAATTGGGTCAGTACGCTGCAGGCTGTGGTTCCATCCTGTCTGGTTGACCGGGTCACGGTGTGTGTGTGTGTGTGGGGGGCTTGCAGGTTCCGGAGCTCAGGTTTTGGTACATGAGGCGCACTTTAAGATGCGGTGTTAGATGTGGGCTCCGAGGTGTAGGTGATGGTGCCATAAGATGCCCGTTCTCTGAGGAGTGGGTGCTGAGGTTCGCCCGGCCCCAGGTGGTGCACACATGCTCTGGGTCTCTGGGGGCGTTGCTGGAGGTTGCCTGGGCTCTGATGCACGGCACTGAGTATCTCACACGGCCCGAAGGGGGGTGTGAACTCTGGATATCGGGTGGTGGTGCCTGAGGATGCACCGGCACTGTGGCACAGTGCTTAGGATCACACACGAGACCCCGTGAGGTGCTTGGGCTCCTGGAATTCGGGTGGTGATGCTGGTGTGTGCCCTGGCTCTGAAGCAGTGGGAGGGTTATGCGGGTCTCAAGTGGCGGCGCCGGAGGGTATTCAGGCTCTGAAGTGTGACACCGGGGCTCCTGCGCAGGTAAGAGAGGTGCAGGCTCTGGGTCTTGGGTATCAGTGCCGAGGAGGATGGGAGTCCAAAGTGGAGCTTGGAGGGCCGCCCAGGTCTTGGGTGGCAGTGTTGGAGTTCGGGGCAGGGCACGGAGGGCCGCCTGGTTTCCCTGGGATGGTGCGGCTGGCCTCATCGGGGCGCGGGGGGGCGCCCGGGTAGCAGGGGATGGCGCAGCTGGCCATGTGGGGCATGGCTGGCCACCCTGGTTGCCCAGGATGGCATGTCTGAGTGCTTGGGTCACATGGGACAGTGCACCTGGCCTAGGTCGGCATGGCTGTTCACCCTGGTCATGCGGGATGGCAAGGCTGGCCGCCTGGGTCGCACAGGGCTGCGCATCTGGCCATCTGGGTCTTATGGGATGGCTTGGTTGGCCTAGGCAGGGTGGAGCTGTTCGCCCTGGTCATGCGGAATGGCACAGCTGGCCCCCTGGGTCTCACGGGACCACACGTCTGGCCACCTGGGTCGCATGGGATAGCGTTTCTGGTCGCCTGGGTTGCATGGGACAGTGTGGCTGGCCTAGGCTGGGCGCAGCTGTTTGTCCTGGTCACGCTGGACGGTGTAGCTGGTCGCCTGGGTCGCATGGGATTGCACATCTGGTCGCTTGGGTTGCACAGGACAGCGCAGCTGGCAGCCTGGGTCGCAGGGGATGGTGCAGCTGGCCTAGGCAGGGCACAGCTGGCTGCCCTGGTCACACGTGAATGCGCGTCTAGCCACCTGGGACACGTGGTTCAGCGCAGCTTGTCTAAGCGGGGCGCAGGGGAGGGCGCCCGGGTCTCGGCTGGGAGCCCTGGTCCCGCAGGATGGTGCAGCTGGTTGCATAGGACCACGAGGCTGGCCGCCTGGGTCTCACGGGATGGCGCAGCTGGCCTAGGTAGGGCGCGGCCGGCCTCTCTGGTCACACGTGAAGGCGCGGCTGGCTGCCTGGGTTGCACTGTTCGGCACGGCTTGCCTAGGTGGGGTGCATGGGAGGGTGCCCTGGTCTTGGCTGGGAACCCTGGTCGCATGGCATGGCACAACTGGTGCACGGGACCATGCGTCTGGCCGCCTGGGTAGCAAGGGAAGGTGCTGCTGGCCTAGGTGGGGCATGGGGGGCGGGGGCCTCCCTGGTCATGCGTGGGAGGGCGTGGCTGGCTGCCTGAGTTGTGCAGGACGGTGCGGCTTGCCTTGCGGGACATGGGGCGCAGGGTGCGGGGCTGCCCTGATCTTGACTGGTGCAGGGCTCTGATGCAGGGTGCTGTGGATTGCGCGGGCTCATAGCGTGGTGGGGGGGAGGTGCGTGACTGTGGCGGGAGCCTAAGATCTGATGCTGTGATGGCCCACCACTCACAGATTTCTGCTCCAGTTTCTCCTTCCGATTTGTCTGCGGTGCCGGTGGCTGTTAGCCCTGGCTATAGGGACCAGGGTATGATGGCTTCTTCCCGACACGGGATTGCAGCTTTCTGTGGGAATCTGTAGCTGGTAGACTCTGTGTCTGTGTATTCTTACTCAGATTACTGGATTTTGGGTTTTGGTTCTTCTGTGTCTGTGTGATGTTGTTTAGTTCTGAGCCCCCGAGGAGATTCTGAGACAGTTTTGAGACAAGCTCGTTCAGGGGCTCCTATTCTGTCGCCATCTTAGCCTTGTATCTTTTAAATAAGACACACCCAGTTCATTCCTTATAAAGAGTATATTTTGATGTCTCTCTTTACAAATTAAACTACTAGGACCAACCTTCCTTCTCCCTTAGTTCTCCTCTATTATCATTGTTGGGTCCTGCCTTTTGTATGTCTACTTTTATAATTTGATTCAACTTCCTATGTGAAACATTGCACGTTATATTTAAGTAGGCCATTGAAATAGAATTAAACCCTAAACATTTCACATATAGGTTAAATCCATAAATTAAACAAATAGCACCATCAAATATATGGAATCTAAGCCAGGCCTGGTTCCAGAAATCTGTAATTCCAGCTACTGCTGAGATAGGAGGATCATGAGTGAGTTTGAGGCTAGCCTGGACACCACAGCAAGATCCCATTTCAAAAATAAATAAACAAATAATATATGATCCCATTCATAACACTATTCAATATAGACTGTTCCTAAATCTCTATAACCTTTACGTACTCTAGATTGATAAGTCTTTGTGTTTGTCCATAAGACTTCATCGTAGGGATTTCTTTCATTATTTTTTGTAATTATTTTCTGGAACTACTATTTCCTGGGCTCCTTATATTCTTTTCCTCCTTTTTAATTTTACTAGGGTATATTTTCAAATTACTTCCAGAGTAATGGTATATTGGTGGGGGGTGGATGAGTGTGTAAGTCTTGATATAGAAGAAAATAATTTTTGTTTACTTAACTCATATGTATGATAGTTTAAATGGGTATGTAAGTATACAATTCTAAATTGAATCCTTTATTCTAAAAAAAATGGAGGTCCTCTTGTGTTCTGATTGAACATTCTTGTTTATTTTTTTTTTTTTCGTGGTACCGGGGATTGAACGCAGGGGCGTTCTACCTCCGCGCTATGCCCCCGGCCCTATTTTTTATACTTTATTTTGAAACCGGGTCTCACGAAGTTGCGGAGGGCCTCACTAAGGAGAGAGAGAGAGACAGAGAGAGAGAGGGAGGGAGAGAGAAAGCGAGAGAGCTGAGGCTGGCCGCGAACCTGGATCCTCCGGTCTCTGCCTCCCAAAGTACTGGGATTACAAGCGTGCGCCACCACGCCCGGCCATTCTTGTTTATTTATAAAGTGTCTTATTACTGTTCTACCTCATGCTGACCTCAGCCTCCCAATAATTTAAAATAGTCATTTTATTGCTTGTAATTTGGAAATAATGCAGCAATGTCTAAGCATGAAGCATTTTATTTATGATGCAGGTCTCTTCATTCTAATGGCTGATGTTCTGTTTCTATGTGTGTGTGTGTGTGTGTGTGTGTGTGTGTGTGTGTGTGTGTTACTGGAGGTTGAACCCAGGGGCATTTTAACTCCAAGCTACACTCCCGGCCCTATTTTTTTTTTAAATTAGAGACAGGGTCTCTCTAGGTTGCTCAGAGTCTCACTAAGTTGCTGAGGCTCTCCTCAAACCTGCAATCCTCCCAATATTGAGATAACAGGCATGTTCCACTATGCCCAGCTGGCTGATGTTCTTTAATTCTGGGTAAATCGCTTCTTTTTTGAAATTGAATCCAATGTTTTTGTTTTTGTCTTTGTTTGCTCTCTTTTTGAGAGGATTTTTAGCAATATATTATATATCCTGGATTTTGCTTTGTTGTTTGTTCTCAAAATGTTAGTCCTTACGCTGAAATCAGAAGATCTTATTGGTTTTGTTTTCCAATTTTAATTAATGAGTTAAATTTTATTTTAATTTTTAGCAATTTCTATAATTTTAAGGATTTCTACTGTGTTATTACTTTTCATAGAAATTTGTTTCTGCTTTATGAATGGATTATATTAGGGATTCTTAGACACAATACAGAGACCAAAATAGGAAGAAAAGATATTTTGAGGAAAGAACACAGAGATTCACTTGCTTATAAACCCTGATTTTTAGAAAATATTTTTGGTCTTCCTTCAAATATCTGGAAAGCACTAGAGGTCTTCTCATATTTATTGTTGAGGACACAGCCTGTGAATAGAAAGATATTCCACTAAGTTAAAGGGTCAAGAAGACATCCAATATGCCTTTGGAATATAACTTGCCTTGTGCTCTTCATCTTGAGTATTAAGCCTTTAAAAACTATTTTTATCATTATTTTATTGGGATTTCAGGTAAGTTAATGTGTGTTCTTGTTTTGCTTTTGGATCCCAAAGTTTTACATATTTAAAGCATAATCTTCAAATTTCTATCTGAGCAGAACCTTTCATGGTGATTTTACCTTCTATAACCTCTGGGAATATGTGTTTTCCTCTCTCTGATAGGGATACTTCTGTAGAAATAAGTATGGAGAAACACAATAGTGGAAGTAGGCTGGGTGTTACTGGATACAGCTTCAACACCCCTTTCTTTTTCTTTTTCTCTTTGTCTTTTCTTTTTCTTTTTCTTTTGTCATACTGGGATTTGAACCTAGGAGCATTCTACATCCAAGCTACATTCCCAGCCCTTTTTAATTTTTGAGACAGGGTCTTGCTAAGTTGCTGCGGGTCTTACTAAGTTGCTGAGGCTGGCTTTGAATTTGTGCTCTTCCAGTCTCAGTTTCCCAAATACTGGGATTACAGGCATGCACTACCATGCCTAGATCTACTTTTCTTCAGATCTACTTTTCTTTGAGATCCAGTTTCTTAATATGACAAATTAAAATAATAATACTATGAAAATTATAATACTTTCCTACCTCATAGGAATTATCTTTATGTTTCAACTAAAAAAACACATATGAAATTATTTGGAACTCTTTTAGTATTGTGCATTCCATCAGAAATATAAAAAGGTAAATAAGATAAAGTTTCTAAAAGATCATGTCACAAAAATTTTGAAAGGTATCAATGATGTCAAAATAGAGACCTGTGAATACTATTAGAAATATTATCTCAAGCAATTACTAATTATAGAACTTTACAGTTTGTAGATCATTTATAGCAGCATATCTGTTTTTTAAATATAAAAGTACATTTATTTTTGGACAATTTTTCCATTTTACACACAAGTAAGCATAGGATCAAAGATGTAAAAGCATTTTTCCACAAACACCATATAAGTTATAGAACTGGTATTTTTTTAAAAAAATACTTCTTACTATAACCTTCATTCCTATTCCTTTAATAAAGATTATAAGAGCACATTCTATTTAAAGAGAAAAAATTGTGATTTACAAAATGTATTACAGAATAGACAGGAAGAATAGGCTATAAAGAGAAAATGCTTGTCCTCAAACAAAATAAAATTAGTAATAAAAATAGCAGTTGATTAGTGAGCATCTTTAAAATAACATCAAATAGAGATGTCAGGTAAATTTTTTTAATGGCTATCATGACTATTCTAGTTAGGGAATTAAAATTTGAAACTCAGGCTTACAACCGGTGTATGATGATTCAGACTGTAAGAAAAATAATGAACATAACGTTAGCTAACAGCAGAAAGCCACTGTCCCTCCAGTTCTTAAATATGAATCCTATTATTAGAGGCTAGATAGGATCATGTGCATGGATATCAAAATGGGAATAATTTACCAAGGCAGGTGCATTTTCATGAAGATTCAACTTCTGCATTCTCTAAGAGCTATATCTGAGAAATAATCATGAACAAAAGCTCCAGAAAATAAGAATTACAGTAATCCAGGCTTGAAAAATCACAAGCATTTGCCTGCATAGCAAAAGACTTTGTGCTGATCTGTACCCACAACCTGGCTAGGTTTATTTCAGCATGGAAAGTTTACAGCAATAATAGTCTCAACCAGCACAGATAATCCTAGGGGAGATTAAAAATCAGGTGTTTATTGAATATAAGTTCACAAATGTTTTGCTGTGTGCACTGAAAATGGACCATTATAAAAGCAACAGTTTAGATAACTGGATTCTACCAGCTAGTGGATGATAACTTATTTATTTGGTAGCTTAATAACAGTGTCCCTTCAAATAGCTGGCACATTCCAGCATAGTTTGAGAAAGAAGGGGATAATTATTAGAATGTTAACATGTTTGTCTCTGAAATAGCCCAGGCAATGGGAAGAGAGATTTGGGGATTATATTCAGCGAACGTTTTACGATGTTTTGAATGGCTTGATGTTGACGATCAAGTAATATGTATAGTAGAGCAAAGAGAATATGAATTAGATTTTAAAGAGTATGGATTTTAACATTTACTTGGTTCTTAGGAATTGTTTTGGTCTGATCATATCTTTTTTCCTTATATATAGGATGATGAGATTGAATCACATGTGCCCGAATGTCTCTTTAATCCATAACATTCTCTGGCTACTTGTAATAATCTAAATGCCAATATGGTTTGTTGTACATTCTTCTAGCAGATCAGCCAATAAATCATGTCTTCTGGTACCATAAGCTCATATATTCCTCTCACAATCACTCTGGACATGACCATGTTATTGTCATTGAATAACAGGACACCAACAGATTCATTGCAAACTGAGGCTTGGAAGGTACTTATGCACTGTGTCTTGCCTTCTCACAACACTGACCTAGAACTACAACATAAGAAATCCAATTCAACACACTGGAAACTTACAAGGGACACAACTAAGGCACCAAAGCTGAGAGCCAGAACCAGCTGCAAAACATATAACCTGGGCGAAGTTGGACTTCTAGCCATGTAACTGCAGCTAAATGAGCCAACCCGGAAGCCATCAAGTCAACCAAGAATGTCAGGAGAAATAATTAATCATTGTTTTTACGACACTAAGTGTTTGGATAGTTTATTACAGGCCAATCCATGACTGGTACACTATTTAGGAAGGGCTTTACATAAATACAGTACTGAGCTATTTATAAAATTAAATAATGTCATAATTACGACTACTAGAATGTGAGCACTAAAAGAAAAGGAATCTTATCTCTCTTGCTCTTCATTATGCTGCTTGCACTTAATAAAATGTCAATACTGTATTGTATATTACTGCATAACACATTTCTCCCAAACGTGGTGGATAATACAACTCACAATTATTATCCCACAGTTGATTTGGTTTAGGAATCCTAACATAGCTTATCTGGGCCTCTGTTTCATAGTCTCACAAGAACGCAATGAATGTATTCAGACATGTTGCGGGTTGGTCTGAGAGCTCATCTGGGGAAAGAACCAAATCCAAGTGCATTGATATGATTGTGGGCAGGATTCATGGCTTTGCAGGATGCTGGCCATATGGCCAACAGATCCCTGTCTTGTGAGTTTCTCCAATGTGGTAGCTTGATTCATCAAAGCCAAAAAGAAGGAGAGGCTGCCCACAAGATGGAAGTTTCAGAATTTTTAATCTAATAATAGAAAAGACACTCCATTACTTCTGCTGTCATCTATCTGTTAATCTCTAGATGTAGCCTCTGCAGGCCAGGGAATAGGCAAGAACACAAATTCCAAGAGACAAGGATCACTTGGGCCTCTGTGATAGGTGTCCAATGTATACCCACAGTAAATGCTTACTAGATCTTTGGGCAAATGTAAAAGTAAATGAGTAAGTAAACATGTATTGATCATCAAATATGCGCCAAGCATTGTTCTACACGGAAGGGATACTCAGCTGGTAATGGCACAGACCCTGCGGTCTAGAGCATACAGAAAAGCAAGAGATATAAAACCATAAAAATTAAAGGTACACAATAAAAGGTGCTCACCTATAGTGCTTATATATTTCATGTGATACAGATGAAATTCAAATAGAAAATGATTAGTTTTGTTGGATTGGGATGGAATTTCTTTTTTTTTTTTTTTTGCAGTACCGGGGATTGAACCCAGGGGCGTTCTACCTCTGCGCTACGCCCCCGGCCCTATTTTTTATACTTTATTTTGAAACCGGGTCTCATGAAGCTGCGGAGGGCCTCACTAAGTAGAGAGAGAAAGAGAGAAACAGGGAGAGAGAGAAAGAGAGAGAGAGAGCTGAGGCTGGCCGCGAACCCGGATCCTCCGGTCTCCGCCTCCCAAAGTACTGGGATTACAAGCGTGCGCCACCACGCCCGGCAAGATGGAATTTCTTGTGAGTATGGTAACTCAGGATTAGAAGGATGGCTCATCATTTTCTACCCCTGGATTGGAAACAATAGAACAAGATATATTTCACATATAGAATGATAGATTCTAAGGGGTGTGTGTTGGTGTGCATGTGTCAAGCAGACAGTGAGGGACAGAGATGTGGGTGGATTGGCAGGAATTTTTCCCCTTGATTTGCCTCAAATAAAATGTGCTCTCTTACAAAGTTTGTTGAGGAGCCATCTGTCCCAGAGCCTTTAGGGGACCCAGTGAAGGTCTTGCAGGGAAGGAAGATCGCTTCATAGGAGAGGAGATAGGATACAGATGCACTGACAAGCCCAGGTGTAATTGATCTCACAGCCCCTATCTCCAGAACTGTTCAGGTTAATTGCTCATTGGAGAAAATTGACTAAGTTACTAGTTTGGGGCAAAACTTTTCTAAAACCAATCTTTTCAGATGGAAAAGAGGAGGTCCTTTGACCCAAGGGCATTTCTGAGGATGCATTGCGGAGGAAAATTTAATGATCTGTAAACTTTCACATCTGTTGACAGTTGCTCTCTGCTGTTATTGCAGATAGCAAAATGAGAGGAAAGTGTGATTTTTAAAATGAGTGTAGTGAAAGACTTATTAAAATTATGAATAGAAGTGAAATGCATAAAGCTATGGAGGTGTCACCTGGGCAGGCTTTCTTACTCTGTTTTACATCAAATAAGCGAGAATGCTAAAGTAGATTTAGGATAGCAAAGAATATGATTTGGATGTATAACTAAATTCAAATCCTGGCTCCATTACTTACTAGCTATGGGACCTTGAATAAGTCCTTTCATGTCTATGAGCTGAAGAATTCCTATCTGTAAAAGTGGGATATAACTACTTACTGATTTGTATTGAGTCATTAATGAGCATTTTTGTAAAAATGCCTTACTAAGGATTTGATTTTCTTTTCCTTTTTGTTATATACCTCGAGGTTTTGGGTAATACATCTCATAATGCCTCTCCTCTTGCTCTCTGATACTCCCTCTTCATATACTTCAAAAATGTTGTTGCCACTTGACTAAAAACCATTACAAAAAGATTGACTTGAATGGCTCCAAGTCAAGTTGGCAAAGATGATTGTCTCCCAAGAGCCCCAACATTAAAGTCCTGAGTAGCATTGGCATTGGGAGGGTGGGAAAAGGGAGATAACTTTCATCCAGAGAGAGACTCCTCGAGCACCCACTCATCAAGGGCCAATACTGCACACTTCCAAGGCCAGATGCACTGGAAAGGTTTATTTACCTAAGTCAAAGATCCCAAATTTCCTTTTTTACTTTTTTGGACATGGGGATAGAACCAAGGGGTGTTCTATCTCTTTGCTACTCCCTCAGCCCTATCATATATATATATATATATATATATATATATATATATATATATATATATATATATATATATATATATATTTATATATATATATATATACATATAAATGTGTGTGTGTGTGTGTGTGTGTGTGTGTGTGTATGTATGGTCTTACTAAGTTGCTGAGGGTCTCACTAAGTTGCTGAGACTGGCTTTGAACCTGCAATCCTCCTGTCTCAGACTCCCAGGTACTAGAAATATAGGCATGCACCACCATGCCTGGCCCAAAATTATTGGAGATGACATTCTGGTACATATGAGAAGAGGTTGTTCATTTTTTCAGCATATCTCAGAGTTGTGCTGCATGCCATTCTGAACAGCACATATTCTCACTAACGGAAAAAACTGAAAAATTAACAGAGTAAAGGTACTTAGGTTCAAGATTTGGAGTAGGACAAAGGATGGAGTTGGACTCATTAAATCTACTGGAAAGCAACAAGTTAAATCAATCAGTGTAGTAAAATTTATATGCATAATAGTCAGAGTTCAAAATGAATGAATGAGATGTCCTGTGGTGCAACAAGCTAGGAAGGAAAAGGGATTCTATTCTAAGATCTCCAAATAATTGGTCAGTCCCAAACTCAACCAAAATTCATAAATGTTAATGGAAAGTTCTTAGTAGAAAATTCTTCCTTATAAACATTCTTCATGGAACTTAACCCTTTCTTTCTTGGGTCTCTGCCTCTCTCCCCCTTCCATATGACAGCTTTTTAGATACCCTTTTTTGCTCTCCCCCATCAGTTTTCACTACCAGCAGCTGGGCGTGGTTGCTCATACCTGTAATCCATGTACTTGAGAGGCTGAGATAGGAGGATAGCAGGTTTGAGGCCAGCAAGTAGTAACTTAGCAAGACCATATTTCAAAATTTAAAAAAATAATAAAATAGGTCTAGGGATGTAGTTCAGAGGTAGAGAGTCCCTGGGTTAATCCCAATAACACACACACACACGCACACACACACACACACACGCACACACAATCACTACCATCACCACATTACACATATTTTGATTTCAAAAAATCTTGTTCTGCTCCTGCACCTGTCTTTTGTTCAGAGAAAAGACAAGGTATGAGGCTTCCTGACTCTTCTAGGTAGTTTCCTTAAATTTTCTGATCCTCAGTTCTGCGTGAATAAACTTTTTAGAAAATGCTATCGTCATTGGAGGAGATGAAATAGGATGCCTGTGTATACTGTTCAGAATATAGCCAGAATGCAGTACTTGCTGGTTATTACTGCTACTGCTGATGTTATTAGTAGGATAATATTATTATCATTTTTGTTGGTATGACTGTTTCCATTTCCAGGGTGCAAGCTTCTTGTTGGAGCCATGCTTTCCTCTACCATGTCCTACTCAGTACCCAATTTAGGATCTTAATATATAAGGTGATCAGAATTTCCGGTAACTTGGATGATAGTTAGAAAAGAAAGTGAAAATATGTTGACAATATGGGAAAACTCGATGTCAGCAGCTTAAACTCAGATGGGAACACATCTAGCCTTTCTCTAAGAACATCTTGGGAGAGTAGTTCAGAAAAATAACTTGCAATTCGCATCACAAAATCCATCAGGTAGTGGTACAGCATATAACATCAAGCTAAAGTGGACTTCATGGATTCAGAGACTGAATCAAATGATTCAGTCCTGATTGTCAACCCTCTTTCCAGATTGGCTGTTTGTCAGTGCAGACTTCTCTTCCTTCTTAGGGTATCAGTGTTGGCTTCTCATCCTTCCTTCTTGTCTTTCCTTCTAGGGAAGGGAAGCCCAGGATGGACTGATGCAGTCATACTTTACCTCTAGGGCAGCTAAGTTGGACCCTATTGTACCAAAGAGCACAAACATTTCCAGGAAACTTCCACAGGACCACAAAGTGCTCCAGGGCTGTTTTTGGTAAAAGCCAGAAGAAACAGGCACATAAGCAACTCGAAGCCAACCATGTGGTAGTTCTTTTTTATTGATAATTATCTTTTACATATCTGAATAAGCTTATGTTCCTGAAGGTGTAAAAAATGCCCCAGAGGTATAGCTAGCAAAAATTAACACTCCACTGCACATCCTAATTAGGATTTAATTAGGAAATTTAAAAAAATGCTGAGCACATGTTTTTAGCAAGTGCATAATCACTGACTTATTGCTTGTAGGTTTTGTACATATTTTTCATTGTAAATATCCAATTATAATTGTCATTTAGGTCAGACTTTAGGAATTCAAAGTCTTACTCAAAATAATGAGAATTTGTTTCCTTAAGCATAATGTCCTCTAGTGTAGTTTTTGCATCTGTTAATTTACAATGTGGTCTACACAGTTCCTTCCCCTGGCATTGAATCTGGGTGGTGTTTTCCTCAGGATGTGATGTACTATTTTTCAAAAAAAAAAAAGGACTGAATCTTGTATTTACAACCAGTGCGTAAGGGGAAAAAAGTGACAACAGCATCTGTGTCCTTATTCCTGAAAGATTTGTAACAAAGTGTGGCTGTAAAACCGCTGTCTCCCTTTCATAGTGAATTCTGTGTGCTCACACCGACAACGTTGACCAAACTTTTGGAGTGATTTGGAGCAGATCTGTTTTGACCTTCCCCTGATAATATTCAAATTAAAGTCATAGTTGGAAAAGAAAATGGTATGTGTCATGTGAGTTCCACTAAAGGTATGGAAATTGTTCCAAGTTTGATTCGTGACCACTGCCACCAGCTTTTAAATACCACAGCTGATGGCGGATAATGTCTGATGTTGATTTCTTAATCACACCACCATTATGGAAATAATAGGTTGCTACAGTAATAAGCGTTGCTCCTTTCAGATGGCATTTCAGTGCTTTTTACAGCCACTTGTAATGACCACTGAACTGTTTGGTCTAATGAGTGAGAAGACTCCAACATCTTTATTCAAAAGTCACTAATGATAATTGCCACCTATCACCCCATTCTCTGGAGCCCAGAACACACAGCCACAGAATCCCATTATCACCACTGCAGGTCTACATTCCTCTCTTAGGAGACTCTACAAATTAGTCCTAATTTATATCTCATCCAACGATGGCTGCCGTAATGTCTCTCAAATTCATGTTTTCAATTGTGTCTGAATATCACTCAACTCTAGGAAATTTTCTAAAGCTTTCATTGCAAAAGTCATAAATATGATTAGTAGCAGCTTTAATGTCAGTAAATCAGTGAACATTTCACAATTGCATTCATTTAGACAGTATAGAGTAATGGTTAAGAGCAAGGTATTTAGAGAGCAATAGACCTGGATTGAAGTCTTTGTTCCATTTGTTAACAGCTATTGTATTCCCAGGCAAGTCTGAGGCTCAGGGGTCAGGCTCTAAAATAGGAATAAGAGCCAGCCGTGATGGCATGCGCTTGTAATCCCAGTACTTGGGAGGCTGAGACCAGAGGATCCGGGTTCGTGACCAGCCTCAGCTACTTAGTGAGGTCCTCCGCAACTTAGTGAGACCCTGTTTCAAAATAAAGAATAAAAACAATAGGTCAGGGGGTGTAGCTCGGAGGTAGAATGTCCCTGGGTTCAATCCCTGGTACCACCAAAAAATAAATAGGAATAAGAATAGTGCTCCCCTCATATGGTTATGAGTTTTGAGCCTAAAAGTGGTACTATGATGCTGTTGTCATCATCACCATTATTGATGCTATTATTCCCATCTCACATGTTTCTGCATTTTATGGAGAATAAAGGGGCACACACAGTTCTCAGGATAAGTACATGACAGTGACTCCTTTGATGTGACACCAATAATCCAGCTGTGAATGTGGAGTGGGTTGGTTGTTACAGATTGTTAAGGTCATTGCTATTGGTGTACCCATGAACAGCAATGAACTCCTTAAGCATCTACACTAAACATTCCTGACCTGAGTTAGAAGAGATGGCAAATGGTTGACATGGGCATAAAAGAGGCGAAGGAGGAAGCAGCTGATAAATAAAATGCTAGGTGTAAGGCACTAAGCTGAGAATTTTCATTTATTCTTTCTTACTTATCTTCACAAATAAATTATAGGAAGGAGATGATATTTCTATTTAACAGCTAAACAAGCTAAAACTTCTAAAGGAAGAGTAAGTCTTACAGCTGATAAATGGTAAAATAAGTGTGGCTCATTCCAAGATCTAAAGACATAGAAGTTGTAAAACCTTTTGAAGAATTCATGAAGTACAATCTGGTTAAGACAAACACTGAAGGGGTGACTCAAAAAGAATGTATAGAGAGAAGCAACAATGGCATGTGCATTGCAAATTGTGCAGGTATTGGAGGACATCAGGAACCAGAATGTTTCTTTAAGTACACTTAAAGCTAAAAATAGAGCAATATAAAAAAGGGCATATAAGAGTAGGAAATTAATCTCTTGACTATACTTGATATTGATCAGATTCAAATTAAAAACTTTTATCCATTTCTCATATATATAATATCAAAAATAAAAAGTGAATATTTGAAAACATGATATGATAGGGACTATATCATATTAAAAGTTATCACAAAAATCTAAATCGGAGTTTTTTTAATTTCCATATTAGAGGGTTACTTCAAATGGACATAGATCTATCCTTGATATTCCAAAGTTAGAAGCACAGATATATTTTTAAATTACACTCATAATAAAAATGATCTTTATGGTAGCTGAATTCTGTCTTACTAAAAATTTTGAGACCTGACTAGGAGACAATGATATGGTTTCCACCTTCAATCTGGGAGTAATTCAACATTAGTATTGTTAATTGTCACTCTATAGTTATAGACCATTGCAAAATAGTCACAATATTTTACCTCTTCCTCTCAAGGGATGGAGCCTATCTTCCCACACCGTATGTATGGGTAGTCCTTATGATGGGAGAATTCTAAGATCACATGAGAATTCTAAGCTGGAGCCTCAAGGGACCTCGCAGTTTCTATTCTTGCTTCTCGTGGATTCCTTTGGTTCTCATTTGAACAAAGAAGGCAAGCCTGAGAGAGGATAAGAGACTCTGTGGAGAGAGAACCCAGTGAAGCCAGCCTTGCCATTCAGGTACATCATAGAACGTACAATCCCAGAAAATCCAATCAGAGACCAAACATGCAAATTCCTAGCTAGTGTCAGCTACATCTAGCCCAATCTGAAGAACTGCCTGGCTGATATTAGCCCAAATTATTAACCCACAAAATCCTGAGTTAGGTAAGTTGCTGCTCCTTTCAGTTACTAGTTTTGGGATGATTTGTTATGCAGCAAATGCTAACTGATAAAAATTACTCCAAACTATGTGAACATCCAAGTATAATGAAATATTTCCCCAGATGCAACAATAAGGTAATGTTTTGAGACATTTAAACAACTCTTCATATCTTTCTTAAGGGGGTTTTTGTTTTTCTAGTTTTGAATAGATAATGCCTTCACATGATTCAAACTGTAAAAGATACAAAAGGGTATAGACTAAAATTCTCCTGCACCTATCTATTCCTCAAGATCAGTTTTCTACCCAGAAGGAAATTGTGCTATCAGATTATAAAGTATATTTATAGGGATATTTTAACCTTATAAAAGATCTGCGTGCTGTATGGTATACATGTTCTCCTTATATTAATAATTCTGAATTAAAACATCAGCACCCAGATGTGTCTGCCATGATTGCAATCAATGATAGCAGTGAAACATGGTCATCAAAAAGAGGAAAAAATCCTTTTCTACAAAGGATTTTGTTTGAAACTTGGAATGGTTTTGCTGTTAAAAATATTTCCCAAGGTTGATTCTCCTAACATCCTAGTCTTTATTAGAAACTTAGAACTAGAAGAATCGTTGGAGATTAACTGGTTGAGCATTTCTCACCTGAAACAAAAGAAAAGAAAGTTTTGAATAGATGAATTGATTTGTTCTAGTTCAGACAATATATAGTCCATCGAGCTGGGAGCAGGAGTAATAGCAACATTATCATTGAGGGACCAGGCAATTATCAGGACCTGAGAAGAGGAAGGATTTTACATTGGACACCAGGCCAAAAAAGAGGTGTGAGAAATGCTGAGGCCGAGGATTTCAGAATTACAGGTATGAATAAAATTATGATGCCAAAATTTTATTTTATTTTAGGGGCAAAATAGATGTAATTTTTTGTTACAGATTTATTGTAGTATGTCTTACATATATCAGTATTTACCCATTGTACATGCATAGTTGATGAGTTCTGGTCAGCGAGTATAGCAATACAACCACCAATAAAAATCAAGACTTAGAACACATTCATGATAACCATGTGTTCCTTTTGTCCTTTATTTGTGCTTTTGTAGAACTTTCATGTAAATAGAATCAAAACAGTATATAGTTTTTTTCTATCTGCATTCTTTTGCTTATTATATGTTTGTATATTTTTACTACAGAGCAGTAATTGATTTCATGGTGTACCACATTTTTTATCTATTCTAGAAGGTCTATAGTGGTATCATATTTCTTATTTAATTTGCATGGCCTGTAATATTGATTATATTTTATGTTTCATATGTGTATATTCAGTTATTTCAACATCATTTATTGAAAATAGTATCCTTTGTGTATTTGTTATTTTGACATTTTCATGTGTAACTATATCTAGATTTAACATTCTGTTCCCTTGATCTATCTTGTGTCCACACCATAATGATTTGATTCCTGTAGCTAAATAGTCTTCAAATCAGCAAAGAAGTTCTCCAATGTTATTCTTTTCTTTAAGTTGTTTGAACTATTTTAAGTCATTTGAATTTTTATATACATTTTACAGTCAGTTTTTTTAATTTGTTTTTAAAATCCTGTTGTCATATTTGTTGTCATTGCTTGGATTCCACAGATTCAAAGGTGAACATGCAATTTTATCACTATTAAGTATTTTTTTTTTTTTTGCGGTACCAGGGATTGAACCCAGGGGCATTCTACCTCCACGCTATACCCCCGGCCCTATTTTTTATCCTTTATTTTGAAACCGGGTCTCACGAAGTTGCGGAGGGCCTCGCTAAGTACAGAGAGAGACAGAGAGAGACAGGATGAGAGAGAGAGAGAGAGAGAGAGAGAGAGAGAGAGAGCTGAGACTGGCCGCGAACCCGGATCCTCCAGTCTCAGCCTCCCAAAGTACTGGGATTACAAGCATGCGCCACCACGCCCGGCTACTAGTAAGTATTTTAATCCATAAAGGTGGGCTATTTATTTAGGTATTCTTTCTTTTATTCCTATATTTGTAGTTTGTAATATTTTTGTTAAATATATTACTAAATATTTTATTTGCTCTTATTGATTTGTTATTATCCCTACAATTTTTTTTTTTTTTGGTGGTGGTACTGGGGATTGAAGCCAGAGGCATTCTACCTCCAAGCTACATACCCAGCCCTATTTTTTCATTCTTTATTTTGAAACAGGGTCTCACTAAGTTGCTCAGGGCCTCACTAAGTAGCTGAGGCTGGCCATGAACCTGCGATCCTCCTGTCTCAGCCTCTCAAGTACTGGGATTACAAGTGTGCGCCACCACACCTGGCTTATACCTAGAATTTTTAAACTTTATTTTGGCTTTCAGTTTTAGATTCCTTGGCAATTGATTTTTAAATGTTGATATTGTATCTTGAGGATATTCGTATATATAGTGGTCATTAGTATATTTACACATACACTATTTCTCCAGATAACTCCAATTAACCACCCCAATTTCTGATCATGGATAGGCAAGAAATTTACTGAATACAAGCTTTATTTTATTGGAGAAAGAGTTGTTACAATATACTATTAAAACTATTTAAAACACATTATGAAATATAGACACAGCTATTTTCTTAGTTTTGGTTGCATGCATAGGACTTTAATACGTTTAAAGATAATTAGAAGAATAACATAAGGTAGTAGATTGAATAATGTCCCCTCAAATTCCAATCCATTCAGAATCTTAGAATCTGAACTTTTTTTTCTTCTTTTGTATGGTGCTGGGGACTGAACTCAGGGGCATTCTACCTCTGAGCTACTCCCCCAGCCCTATTTTTTTTTTAAAAATGGAAACAGGGTCTTGCTAACTTGCTGAGGGCCTTACTAACTTGCTGAGGCTGGCTTTGAACCTGTGATCCTCCTGTCTCAGTCTCCCAAGTACTGGGATTACAGGTGTGTGCCACCACACCCGGTGCATCTGAACTTATTTAGAAATAGAGCATTTGCAGAGGTAACTAGTTAAGAAGAGGTCTTACTGGATTAGGGTGCACTTTAAGCTCAGTGTGACTGGTGTCATTATGAGGAATAACAGGGACACACAAAGGTACAGACACAGAGATATGGCCAGGTGCTGGCCTGGACAGATATTTAAACAATGTAGCTACACATCAAGGTAGGCCAAAGACCACCAGGAACCATCAGAAGGTAGAACAAGCAATGAAGGGTCCTCTTCTAGTGTATTCACAGGAACCATGGTCATGCCAACATCTCGATTTTAAACTTTTTAGTCTCCAGAAATGTGAGAAAATAAACTTGTGTTCTTTCAAAAAATTGTTTTTATGGTACTTTGTTAAGGTGGTCCTAGGCAACCATTACACATATTTAAGCACTCATTTAATAATGAGCATAACATGGTTAACAATAGATGATATACAATGTTACCACTTTATAATTGTAAAATGTGACATTATTTTATTTTATCTTATAGTCTCTATTCACATGTATTTGATTCTAACTTTTCAACCCCTTCAAGTATTTTTGTGTTTAGAAAGAGGATTTAAAATCATAGAACATAAATTAAAATGATAAAGAAATGATTTTCTCAACCACAGATCATAAACTGTAAAATGTTGAGGATGATAGTTACTTATTCATGCAACATTTATGGATTCCAGAAAATAGGTATTTAAATATACATGGGTTTATAATTAGTATAGTAAAATAACCAAGTGGATGAAACAATGGAGAAGGTCAAAATGTGTGATGAATAATGATATGTAATAAAATGGTTTTCTAAAAGACACTTAATTTACTAGGGATTGAACTCAGGGGTGTTCTACCTCTGAGCTACACACCCAGTGCCTTTTATTTTTTGTTTGGAAACAGGCTTTCGCTAAGTTGCTGAGGGCCTCTCTAAGTGCTGAGGCTGGCCTTGACCTGTAATCCTCCTGTCTCAGCCTCCCAAGACCTGGGATTACAGACATGTACCACCAGGCACAGCTAAGACATTTAAATTTCATGACAAAGCCAGATATGGTGGCAAACCCCTGTAATCCCAGCACTTGGGAGGCTCACACAGGAGGATCGCAGGTTTGAGGCCAGCCTCAACAACTTAGCAAGACACTTTCAAAATAAAATAGGAATGAGGGTGTGGCTTGGAGGTAGAACACTCCTGGGTTCAATCCCCAGTACCAATTAATTAATTAATTAATTAATTTCTGAATCTCCATTAGAACCATATGCTATATAATCATTGTATTTCTTTTTTGCCATCACTACCAGTATCACAAGATCAAATCTCATGCTTAGTTACATTAGTGAATTAGCCTTTATGATTAACATTTTTCTCTAGTGTTCTAATTTGACCTGGTTTTTTATTACTCTTACTGTACCTATATTGAGTGTGCATGTTGCTATCACTTGTCTCATTATTTTTGAAAACATACAGGCTATCATTGTTATGTAAATTAATCCCATTGTGAAATTTTAGAGCATTTCGAATTAACAGTTATTTTTGATCCATGCATGATGGGAAGGAATAAAAACACAATTTTCAGCCCTACAATGAAAGACATTCAAATGGAAAATGGACAGATTGTATATAACAATAGAACTCTGACCCACAGTCTGCAGTCACCAGCTGAGAAATCCAACCCTTTATCTTCAGCCACTTCTCCAGGAATTCAGACTGCTATCTTTAGCAATCCATCCAGGAAGCCAAATAATAAGCCTTGTAATAATTGGCTCAAAATAAACAAGGGCTTGATCAATAACTGACAGTGTCACTAATTTTTGTCACCACTTCCAACTGCAGAACTGAAGAAATCCATATATGCAGCCCCTGAACAATCATATCCTCTGCTTAGCCCAACTACAGCTCCCCTGTGCCAACGTCCTTCACTCGGGGCATACTGGAAACACTCTTTTTTTTATTTTTCTTTCACTATAAATTTTCTTCTTTCCCTGTCTTTGAGTCTCTGTCAAATGCTACTGATAGTGGCTTACTCCATTGCTATTGTAAATTCTTTTTTTGTGTGTGGTACTGGGTATTGAACCCAGGGGCATTCTACCCCTGATCTACACCTCCAGACATATTTATTTTTCTTATTTTGAAACAGGGTCTCACTAAGTTGCAGAGGGCCTCACTAAGTAGCTGAGGCTGGCCACGAACCTGCTATCCTCCTGACTCAGCCTTCCAAGTACTGGGATTACAAGTGTGCACCATCAGGCTTATTCTTATTTGGGTGGTCTTCTACACAACAATGAACCCATAGGAGAGGAAAGCATATTTAATAATGGTTTCTAGTTTTCCTATAATTTCATTACTTGGGAGGCTAAGACAAGAGGATTGCAGGTTCGAGGCCAGCACACCGTAACTCAGAGACACTCTGTTTCAAAATAAAAAATCAAAAAGATTGAGTGTTAGCTCAGTGTTACAGCAACCTGGGTTCAATCCCCAGTGACACAAAAACAAGTTTATATTTATTTTTTTTAAGTTTGGAGAAGAAAACAGTTGACTTTTCCAAAGATATTTGGGTATAACATTTTTTTCCTCGGGAAAGGTAAATTCTCATTTGGCATAACCTAAATCTGACATTACAATGTGGGAAGCTGGAGATAGTTTTATTGCTAGTGAGTTAAGGAAATGACATATATTTCAATATGGTTGGCATTTTAAATTCAAGTATATGAGTATCAAATGATAAGTCTAAGAAACCCAACTTATAATTTTCCATGTTGTCGCTAAGGAGTTTAAACTTTATCTTGTATATCATAAAGCCATTTATTTTTGTGGTACCGGGGATTGAACCCAGGGGCATTCTACCTCCGTGCTACACCCCTGGCCCTATTTTTTATACTTTATTTTGAAACCGGGTCTCACGAAGTTGCGGAGGGCCTCACTAAGTAGAGAGAGAGAGAGAGAGAGAGAGAGAGAGAGAGAGAGACAGGGGGAGAGAGAGAGAAAGAGAGAGAGAGAGAGAGAGAGAGAGCTGAGGCTGGCCGCGAACCTGGATCCTCCGGTCTCTGCCTCCCAAAGTACTGGGATTACAAGTGTGCGCCACCATGACCGGCCCAAAAACCATTTATTTTTAAAAGTAGGATAATGATATCCAAAATTCATACTTCAGAAACAAGTATTTTTTAAGCAGGTGGACAGTGGATTTTTATGTTATGAATAAGATAATATAGCTAATTCAAGTTAGGTTGATTCAATTCCAAGAGAAATGGGGAAATATAAAGTACCAAGAGAGCTAGTACCAGTACTTGGGAGGCTGAGACAGGGGGGTCTCAGGTTCAAGGCCAGCCTTAGCAATTTAGCAAGTCCCTCAGCAACTTAATAAAAAATAAAATAAAATAAAAAATTAAAATAGGGCTGGGGGTGTAGCTTAGAAGTAGAACACCCCTGGGTTCTCTGTCCAGTACCACACAGACATACATGTACCAACTGAAGAAGTGACATTGGGGAAAGAAACAAAATATGATTTTAAGAGACATTGAAGAAGTAACAATTGATGTGGAAGTAGGGGAGAGACATTAAAGATGACTTATGATTCCAGTTTGAATGACTGTGATATCAAACCATGATACAGAGAAAATCTAAGAGAAAGAACAACTTCGGAGACTGTGTTGGAGAGGTAGGTAGAGGGTGTTTAATGAATTCAGTTTTAGTCTTGTCAAATTTGAGCTGCCAGTGGGATACATATTTGATGATATCTACTGCACAGTTGGAAGTAAGTGCCTGAAGCATCAGAGAAATTGAGGTGTCAATTTCCAGGTCATCAGCATAGAGATGGCAGTTAATAGGATAGGGAACAATGCACTTTGAACAAATACCAAGGTAGAAAACCTGGGAAACACTCCCCAAAGTGAGACCACGAGAAAAACTCAATGAAGACATAGAACACATCTACATGTTAGGAGAGGAACAGAGACCCTTTGATCACAAAAACAGATGAAGAATGTAGAGATGAGGAATAATCAAGTCTAGTCAATATGGTAGACTAAGCTGACTTCACACTTCTCTGCTGCTCCACATCCACAGTCACACTAGATAAAATACATTTTTTAAAAATACACAGTCAAGCTTGAAAAGAAAAAAACAAGTCTCTGGGGTACTAGAATTTAGAAAGAAACTCAGATTTAAGATATAAGGAAATTTAGAATAAGCAAAAAAGATTACTGACTGTCTCCAAAGGAAAACTATGCATTGTTTAAACACATTTTTCGGCATTATCTGATTCTAACCTTTCATTGCCTTTGAGCTATTTTACAATTCTATAAATTGTAGAAAGCTGATAGCAATGCAAAATAATTCTTGTCTAGAGACATGCTAGTATTTCCTTTTGGTGGAGGTTAAATTGACTCCTCTCATCCCATGGAAAAAGCTAGTTTTATAACCTTATGTAATCCATGTCAACATTCTTTTATTCCACATACATTTTTGGCTTGTTTTCTCCTTTGAACCAGTTATAACAATTGTCAGGTTTTTTTCATTAAACAGCCAGCTAAATGTAGTATTTAATACATGTTTATTTTATTTATTTATTGTTTGGTACTAAGGATTGAACTCAGGGTCATTCAACCTCTGAGTTACACTTTTTTTAAAAAACATCTTTTTTTAAAAAACATCTTTTTTTTAAAAACAAGGCAATACATGTTATCCACCACATAAACCAAACTAAAAACAAAAATCACATGATCATTTCAATAGATGCGGAAAAAGCATTTGACAAAATTCAACACCCATTCATGTTAAGAACTCTACAGAAAATCAGAATAGAAGGAACATACCTCAACATCATTAAGTCAATATATAAGAAACCCAAAGTCAACATCATATTGAATGGGGAAAAATTGCCAGAATTCCCCTTAAAATCAGGAACAAGACAAGGATGTCCACTATCACCACTCCTTTTCAACATAGTCCTTGAAACTCTTGCCAGAGCAATAAGACAAGAGAAGGATATCAAAGGAATTCAAATAGGAAAAGAAGAACTAAAATTATATTTATTTGCAGACAATATGATCCTATATCTAGAAGACCCAAAGAACTCAACCAAAAGTCTACTAGAGCTGATTAACAATTCAGCAAAGTAGCTGAAAAAAGTCAGTAGCTTTCATATATGCCAACCATGAATCCACTGAGAAAGAAATCCAGAAAACAATCCTATTCACAATAACTTCAAAACCAATCAAATACCTAGGAATAAACTTAACCAAAGAGGTAAAAAACCTCTACAATGAAAACTATAGAACACTGAAGAAAGAAATCGAAGAAGATCTTAGAAGATGGAAAGATCTCCCCTGCTCTTGGATAGGCAGAATAAATATTATCAAAATGGCCAGTCTGCCAAAAATGATCTATAGAATGAATGCAATCCCTACCAAAATACCAACATCATTTTTCATAGATCTAGAAAAATCAGTCATTAATTTCATATGGAGAAACAAAAGAGCCAGAATAGCCAAAGCAATTCTCAGCAATAAGAACCATGCAGGAGTCATCACAATTCTTGACTTCAAATTATACTACAGAGCTATAGTAATAAAATCAGTGGAACAGAATAGAAGATACAGAAACAAGTCCACAAACTTATAGCCAATTGATTTTTGACAAAGGTGCCAAACACATACATTGGAGAAAGGACAGTCTTTTCAACAAATGGTGCTGAGAAAACTGGTTATCAACCTGTAGAAAAATGGAACTAAATCCTTACCTCTCACCCTGCACAAGAGTCAACTTGAGATGGATCAAAGACCTGGAAGTTAGACCAGAGACTGTGAAATTATTAGAAGAAGCTATAGGTCCAAGACTCCATCATATAGGCACAGGTAGAAACTTCCTCAACAAGATCTCCAAAGCACAGGAAATTAAAACAAGAATTAATAAGTGGGAGAGCATTAAACTACAAACCTTCTGGTCATCAAAGGAAACCATTAAGAGCTTAAAGAGAAAGTCTATGGAATGGGAAAAGATCTTTGCAAGTTATCCCTCTGACAGAGGTCTAATATCTAGGATATACAAAGAACTTAAAAGACTTTACACTAAGAAAACAAACAATCTGATCAAGAAGTGGGCAACTAAGCCGGGAGTGGTGGCGCACGCTTGTAATCCCAGTACTTTGGGAGGCAGAGACCGGAGGATCCGGGTTCGTGGCCAGCCTCAGCTCTCTCTCTCTCTCTCTCTCCCTGTCTCTCTCTCTCTCTTTCTCTCTCTACTTAGTGAGGCCCTCTGGAACTTCGTGAGACCCAGTTTCAAAATAAAGTATAAAAAATAGGGCCGGGGGTGTAGCGCGGAGGTAGAACGCCCCTGGGCTCAA
>PVJS01028642.1:5000-25361 GCA_004027185.1 Glis glis | reverse complement strand
TTTTGAAACCGGGTCTCACGAAGTTGCGGAGGGCCTCACTAGGTAGAGAGAGAGAGAGAGAGAGAGAGAGAGAGGGAGAGGAGAGAGAGAGAGAGAGAGAGAGAGAGAGAGAGAGATCACGCGCGCACGCATGCATGCTGAGGTTGGCCGCGAACCCGGATTCTACACTGTTTCTTTCACACACAGTTGTGTTGTATGTGTGCTCACATTGTGGAGCATTTAGAAGGGCAGGTCTTTATTCACCAGGAATGAGATTTTTTCTTTAATGGTAAAAATAATTATATTATTTTTCTACACTGTTCCACAGACAGAATTATTTTATGGAGTTTCTGAATTATGTAAACATGAAGCACCATTTAAAATGTATTTCTTTAGCCAGTAGTGGTGGCACATGCTTGTAATCCTAGTACTTGGGAGGCTGAGACAAGAAGATCGCAGTTTTGAGGACAGCCTCAGCAATTTAGTGAGGCGTCCAGCAAACTAGTGAGACCCTGATTCCAAATAAGAAATAAAATCAGTCTCAGGGTGTAGCTCGGAGTTAGAATGCCTCTGTGTTCAATTCCCACTACCACACACAAAAATATGTATTTCTTTAAAATACATTCAAGGTCCCACCATGCATGACAGTCCTTTTGTAAAACAGTCAAGCAAGGGACTGTAACTTCTTTTGTTTAGGGGGGAATGACAGAATTCATCTTAAGATTCCTCATATTTTGGAGGGAAATCATTAATTATAACTTCCATCCCATTTCAAATAAATTTAAAATCACATTTTACTATGTTTTATCTAGAAATTAATCTTTTTATCTTCATGGATATAAGGCACATGACTCAGGTAGCATATTTCAAAAATACACAAACCCTCTGACCCAGCAATTCCACTAATATGAATTTATCTTAGAATAGGCTAGGTAACCTAAATGTTTATTAATAGGGTATGAGAACCATAAATTATTCTTTAGACATACCAGGTATTCATTATAATGATATGGATATATATTATTGCAAGAAGTATATTTAAGATATCTTAAGTAGACAAGATTTAAACAAGCTAATGTAAAGAAAAACTTTATTTGTATAGAAATATAGAATACATACATATTTATATATGTACTTTTATATCAGTTACTTTTAGAGACTATGTTTAAGGTACATGGGTAGGTGGGATAGGGAGGGAGATTCTGCTATTTATCATAAATCATTTTGCCTTTAAAAATCCCAAGCATGTATTAATTTTATAATAAAAATGCAAAACACATTTTGCTTAATACCAATACTACATATTATATTATTTCATTTAGGTTTTCTGCAGACATACGTGAATCAAAATTTTTTTCATATCGTTTTAGTGAAACATCTTTATAATCATTGTATCTGCGATAATCCTGTTAGGAAAAAGATTACAGATGGTGTCCCTAGGTCTTCCTCAGGTCTTAACTGTGTTTCTAGGGTCTTAAGTAAATTAACTCATGAGCTTTCTGAATTACAGGCAATTATCTTTTGAAAAGTCCTGAGAAGAGTAGGGGATTAAGAACAAGCAAATGTAATACTGATCTCTTTCTTTCTTTTCTTGAAGCCCCAAAGACAGTAATATAATTATCTTACATTAAGTCTATTTCATCCTCCAGTAAAATAGTGAAGCAAGTATTAATGAAGTAGATCTATTGGCCTTGTATCATCTCTTATGCCAATAACATTTATGCAAGAGTAAATCTATTTGGAGGGGGCATATTTGCCTTGGTTGGTGTCTTCCATCTGACCCTGCCTTTCCCCCTGGAAACAGAAATTATATGTTTATTAGAGAAAAGTGATGACAGGTGCTAGGAAGTTGACAGTTTAAAGGTCTGTCAGTTTAAAGTTGACAGTTTAAATCAAAGGTCTGATGTTTTCCTAACCCTGACCCCAAATGAGGTGGTTCCAATGCAATCAATTGAATTTTAATTCCACCAAGCTGGCCTTCAGTTACTAATGGTTTTCTGAAAGGTTGAGATGTGAAGACCCCTAATGCAGATATGGTGGAGAATATGTGGAAGGTTGAAGGAGAAGCATGTGAGTTATTTAAGAACTTGCAGAGAATCAATGCTGAACAAGCGCATCACCTTTGAGAAATGGATCCAATTCAGCCTTCTGGTTTGCTGTTCAAATGATCTGTTTCATTGATGTTGTTGTTTGAGAGCAACCCTCCCCAGACAACGAATCTGCTGACACCATGAACTTGGACTTTCCAGCCTCTACAACTGTGAGGAATAAATTCCTATTGTTTACAAATTACCCAGTCTAAGGTATCTTGTTACAGCAGCAAGAACAGACTAAGATGGCTGTTTGTTTCACTCCTGAATTTCATATTAAGGAATTGAACTTTAAAATAGTAGCAATCTGGCACTTTGGTCTAGATTTTACTAATTCATGTAGGCTGTGTTCTACTTCTCTCCTCTGTTCTTGGCCTTTGCTACACTATTCCTCAAAAATATAGGTTTTGAAGCCAGACAGATTTGACCTAAAACCTTGACCTTGTCACTGAATTGTCACTTGAACATTGAATTTCCTCAGCTTCCATGCCATTAGCATGGGATAATAACAATGTTGTTGAACTTATTTGGAATTTACAATGATAATACTTGTTAATATATCTTAGCACAGTAATTGGTAAACATTAAGGGACTATTTTCTCTTCTTCCCTTGAGAAAAAAATACGTTTTATCTACAGGAATAAAAGCAAGCTAAGCAAAGGCATTTTATATTATCTTAATTTTTTTGAGGTGCTGGGGATAAAACCCAGGGTCTTACATATGTTAAGCAAGCACTCTCCCACTAAGCTATACTCCCAGCCCTAGTTTTGGCTATTTACAGTGGTTATTATTGGCAGTGAAGTTGGGTCCCTATGACTACTTCTCTAAATAGTCAATTTTGGTTCCCACTGCTGTGCATTTCTTGCTTTTTTCTCCAAGCCTCCTGATTCCTACTCCTCTGATCACATGTAACCTCCTTCTCTTGTGCTATGCTTTTGTCCCTATCAATTTCCTTCCAAGACAACCATCTCTTTTATTAGCAGCCTATCGTCTCCTAAATGCAAAGACCCTGTCTACATTACCCTGCTGCACTCAACTCGGTTCTCCATGACTAACTACTTCTACCACAGGGAGCTTACTCTTTTGTGAGGAAAACTATTGTATTTGTTCACAATTCTAAATGCCATGATTTCTTTTCATTATATTGAGTTGAAAGCTGCTTCTTTATTTTAATCTTTGGTTCTAATTTTGCCTGTTATGGAAATGCAGAATAAATTGAACCCCTTTCTATGAAATCCCTTTCTTTAAATGGTAGAGGAAAGCTGATATATTTTCTGTGAATTTTCTTTCCTTTATTTATTTATTTGTGTGTGTGTGTGTGTGTGTGTGTGTGTGTGTGTGTGTGTGTTTTACTGGGGATTGAACTCAGGAGTCTTCTACCTCTGAGCTACATCTCCTATTTTATTTTTTTGAAATAGGGTTTCACTAAGTTGCAAAGGGCCTAAGTTACTGAGGCTGGCTGTGAGCCTGTGATCCTCCTGTCTCAGTCTCCCAAGTACTGGGATTACAAACATGTATCACCACATCTGGCTTCTTTCCTTTAGACTAACCACATTCACAGCTTCCAACTTTCAATCAAATATCTAAATTTTGAGACCTCAGTACTCCTAACTGCTTTCCTTTGGGTGCTTTCTGGTTTATATATAGTCTTTTAAAAATGTAGTTCCAGAACTGAACTCGACATCTCACATTAGGGTTGGCTATTCAACAATCTATTATAGCTGAAGATGGCCTCCTTTGACCAGGTAGCATATTTCTATTAACACAGTGCAATATTCCATTTGCTGCTTAAATCATTCCTGTCCTTCAACTGGCTCAGCATTTGTCATGCCAGACCACCTTGCCTAGAAATGTGTGGCTTCAGAGTCAAATGGTCTGGCTTCAAATCTTAGATCCATAATTTCGACTTACCTGCTCTTAGATAAACATCTGTATACCTCAGTTTTCTAAACTATAAAGTGAGGGTGATGATAGTATTGTCGTGAGCATGCCAAATGACATGGAAACATTTAACACCATCAGTAGTCAACACTTATGCAACTAAATCCATTTCACACAAGGTGCTATTGAATCAACCCCCATTTCCTCCTGCAAGACCTTTCCTTGTGCAGTCAGTGTGTTAAACAAGAAGTGCATTGCTTTACATCATTACTGTATTGTGTTAGTGTGGAAATCAGACCTACTGCATATTGCATTCTTACTCTGTGTTTTACTGTCTTAGGCATTTTTCTGTTTTGTGTCATCTGCTGAGTTATTTGATGTGCCGTCTCTGTGTTTGCCAAGAAACCCTTCTCGTCTTCTCCCCTCCAGGCTACCTCTTACCCTGAGTGATACTGCTGGAGAGTTCTGTCCAAATCGCAACACCCTTAACAAGTGGCAGTGCCTCAGACCTGCATTATTCCTTTTAGTTCTGAAGTACACTGCAGGCACTCAAAAACAAAACAAAAGCAGCATTGCAATCAAATTGTTATCAAAACACAAAAGCAACAAATTAATAATTTGGCCTTTAGGAATCAGAAAAGACTTCTCAGAGGTGGTGGTATTTGAGCTAGAACTGAGTGAGTAGGACCATTACTGGATTTAATGGTGGTTGTAAGGAAAGCAAGATTCCAGACCCAGAGGAAAAGCTCTGTGCTAAGGTTTTAAGGGTAAAAATATTTCTTGTTGTTTATATTTAGAAAACTTGGCCTTTGGTGATTAGAGTATAGGAAGTATGTGTGAATGTGTGAGTGAGTATATACATGTGTGTCTGTCTTTGAAAAGGGGAATAGAAGAAGGGAAGGAAAGGGAGGGAGGGAGGGAGGGAGAGAGAGAATGAGAAGGCTAGACAATTGGAACTCAATTTTTAAGGACTTTGAAAGCTTTATTAAAGACCTGGCCTTTGTCCAAAAAGCAGATTGGAAACACAGAAGGTTTTGTAAAGTATGCCTGTGAAGTAATTAGATTTTTATTTTAGAAAAATAACTGCAGAGAAGAATGGAGAAGAGATGGAACTAGGGCAGTAGGAAAGAAGAAAAGATAATGGAATTGACCTACTGATGGTAATTTTAGGGGTTATATCAGTAGTGCTTGGTGGCTGATGGAAATGGCAGGAGAGAAGTGGGAAGGGAGGAAAGCTGGGTAACTTCTAGGTGTCTAGCTTGAGTAGATAGGATGGATGAAGATGATAACACTGACTAAGGTAGAGGATGGCGCTGGGAAAGACAAGGTCTTCAATCCATTCCCTGAGAGAGCAATGTGCTGTAGGCAGCCAGAACTGCAGTCAGCATTCAGAATAGGGGTAGGGTCCAGCTACCACAGTACTTGAGAGTTACCAGCCTGAACTGGATTGAGCCTTGGGAGGCAGCATGGTGGACTCATAATGTTTACATGACTGGCTCATTCCTGGAAGCAATATCTTAACTGCAGCGCTATCAGTAGGGGTTTAGTTTACCCAGATGTCTCCACCTATAACAACAGCTGCAAGAAGTCTTTTCCTCAACATTTCAAGAGAATAATAGGATGACTTGCATATAACTGTGTCTACACTAGGAAACTACAGTTAAGTTCAACCAAATCATGAGGAATTTCTGCAGTGCTTACCCATACCCAAATGTGTATATTTCTAATTATGAAACTGGTAAAAATCTTCAGTCAGATGTGATGAAGATAATTTCCTTTCCTCCAGCTTCTATTGGTCCTCTTCTCTAACTCATGCTGTTTTTGCTTCATACCAGAAGGTACTATCCATAAATTAATCTGTCATTGCTCAAATTTCAGTTTTAGAGTAGAGCCATTAGTAAGGCATTTAGAGATTCTTTCTTCCAAATGCTTTATACTAAATATGTGCTTTCAGTTATTAATTCCAGAATAGTTTCTTTTCCCATGTGACTGGTCCATCTTCCTGCCCCTGTAACCGAACTACTTTCTCTTTCTCCATATTCATTCCAGAGGAAGGTAGAAAGACAGAAGAGTGAAGGAACATTGAGTAGAAAATTGAAAAAGCATCATCTTCCATTTTCACAGTGAAAGAAGTCCATTGGCAGGCAATTTACTAACAGTTTTATATTTCTTTACATAAGACAGTCAGTTAATAATTTCTTTTTAACTTATCCCAGAATGTTTTTTAGCTATGTCAGTTCCAGTTGTTCTCAGAACACCTTATCAGTCTTTCATCAGAGTCAGAGACATCAGAGGTAGCTAGAATCATTTAGTCATTTAAGTTATTCATGCTTTTACTATTTCTTTTTTTGTTGTTTTTTTGTTTTTTGTTTTTTGTTTTTGCGGTACCAGGGATTGAACGCAGGGGCGTTCTACCTCCGCGCTACGCCCCCGGCCCTATTTTTTTATACTTTATTTTGAAACCGGGTCTCACGAAGTTGCGGAGGGCCTCACTAAGTAGAGAGAGAGAGAGAGAGAGAGAGAGAGAGAGAGCTCTGAGGCTGGCCGCGAACCCAGATCCTCCGGTCTCCGCCTCCCAAAGTACTGGGATTACAAGCGTGCGCCACCACGCCCGGCTTCATGCTTTTACTATTTCTGAGAAGTAAGGAATTCCTATTTGGATTTGTTACATCCTAGAGAGCAAACCATTATAGAGAAGCAACTTTTCAAATCTTACTTATAGATTTTACTGTGTCTCCCATGAATTCTAGACTTCTCCTGGATGGAAAAAATATGCTGGGTATTTTTCTTCCCTGTTCAGATAAAATTGCTGTACAGAATGGTGCTTCCCATCTTTCTACTGTTTTCTCCTTCCCTCTTTGCCTGCCTTATCTCTGAATCAACTAGGGTTCTCCTTCCTCTACCTCCTATTGTATCTTAGAAGCAGTGTCTTAGGACAGTTCCTCTTGTCTCCTGACTCTACTCTGTAGAAATACATCTACTATACAGGTTCAATTCCCAACCATGACCAGGTGAGGCAAACAAATGTTTCTCTAATGTAAGACTTTCCTCTGAGTTACAGACTTACTGTCCTTCCTACCTAATACCTTCTGTTGTTCCCAAATACATCTCAGGTTTAACAAACTCCAAGTTAAACTCATGCTCATAAGTCCCTCTTCCAGACTTAAAATCTTCACGCGACTACCATCCATCTGGTTGCAGAATCTAGATATCAAGTAGTCATCTTTGACACCTTCCTTTTCTTCCCTTTGTAAGTTCTGATGGTTTGACTACTTAAATAGCACTTAAATCTAGTCACTTCTGTCCATCTTTACACTCTCCATATTATCTTGTGTTACTAACAACTTTCATTTACCCTACATCTCCTAACTTGTCTTTCTGTGTACTTTTACCCAGTTCATTCTCTGCCGCATGTCCAAATGTAACCTTTGCAAAAGGTAGATCAGAACACATCACTTCCTTCTTAAAAATATTTCAAAACCTCTGTGTTTTGTTTTGAAATAAAAGAAATTCCCATAACATGACCTACAGTGCTCCGTTTTGTGTGGCCACTGCCAATCCTCAAATTCATCACAAACATTTGTGTATTCTTGCATGGCCCTTCTTTGGACATGTTGTGCTCTGTCCTCCCCTCCCATCACAAGAGCTTTGCACATGTTGGTAGCTCTCTTCTCTTCTTTTTATCATCGTCACCTACTTACCTTCAGATTGCTGCTCAATCGTCAAATTGATGGGCATGATGCCTGAGTTGGCAACCTGGCCAAATCCTCCTGTTATGTGTTCTTGTGGCACTGTGTTCCAGCACTTCTGCCCTCTATAGCACTTATTTATTTCATGAGTTCCTGATTAACAGCAATCTTTGCAATCCTGCAAGCTCCAAAGGTTTGGAATCATATTTGTTTTCGCTCGCCATTGTGCAGCAGTTCACAGAACAGCTCCTGGCACACAGGAGGCTATCAGCAACCATGTACTGAGGGAATTGATGGTTTAGTGATTTTAATGAGGCCTTTAGGACTGCAGTTCCCTCATAATGATGTGGATGATGTTAAAGCAAATCATCTCAACGTGGTGAAGAACATTGGCAGTGAGGGTCCAGGCGTGGCGTTGTGTGTGCCTGCAAGCAAGAGCATGTCTGTATGGCTTCTACTCGTCCACAGGAAGTTGATGGTGAACAGAATTGACTCTAAGCCAAATTGTTGAGTTTTTTGTGCCTTTTCTGTGTCTTTTTGATGCCTGTTTTAGTCCCCCTTTTCTCCCTTTTCTCAAACTTTCCCTTCCATTAAAATGGAAATGTATTCCTGAATGTACAGGAAATGTTTCTCCTGCCACCAGAAATGTACACTTACTTTCGTCATCAGTCTCCACGTTCTGTGCCATTTCCTCCCCTTGGAATTGACTTTTACCTTCTTACCTCTGAGTCCTCTCAATCCTAGTGTCTGTCTCCTTCTGTTAAAACAGGCATGATTCTGAATGTGGTCACTTTCGCATTCCCTGCCTTCCATTTCTTTGAATTTCGTCATAGAAAGGAACTGTTGGCTGGTCTGCTTCTCATAGATTCCCCCATGGCTTAGCTTATAAGAGCACTGCAAATGATTTGTGCAGGATTTTTCCTTGCACAAGAACACTTGGTTGAGTACACAGGAGGCAGCGGAAATCAAGTGCCTGCTCTGCCAAGATACATGCCCCATGTGGGTACAGCTCTACCAGGGGAAAGCCTGTCATTTCTTAATTTATACAAAGTCACCAATGGGAATCAAGTTTCAGTTACACAAGAAGATAAAGTTCCAGAGATCTGATATACAACAGTATATCAGAGATATGATATACCAATAGTAAATAATATAGTATTATGCACTTAAAAATTTAAGAATGTGGGCTGGGTCTCAGCAACGTAGTAAGGTTCTTAAGAACCTAGCAAGATGCTGTTTCAAAATTAAAAATTTTAAAAAGGAATGGGGGTGTAGCTTAGAGGTAGAATGCCTTGGGTTCAATCCCCAGTACCACACACAAAAATGTTAAGAAGGTAGATTTTGTGTTAAATGATCTTATAACAACAGCAACAACAAAAAGAGGCACAAGAAGACTTTTAGAGGTTTTGGATTTTTTGGTATGTCAGTTATACCTCAATGAAACCATTTTTAAAAATTATCATCATAAGGGTTGGGGCAGTGTGGTAGACTCTGTCCTGTCTTCCACGGGGTCTCCAATCAGACTTCCTCCCGCCTCAACCTTTCCACTTCTCCTGCCTTCTTTCCATTGCCTTTCTGGAACTCTTCCTGGTTCTGCCTCTCACTTTCTCTCCTGTCTACCTTCTTCCCAGTAGTTCTCAATGTGTGGTGCCAGGACCCCGAGTGTCCCCAGATCCTTGCAAGGGGGTTCTCAGAGTTAAAACTTGATTGAGCCAGGCACTTGTAATCCCAGTACTTGGGAGGCTGAGACAGGAGGATTGCAGGTTCGAAGACAGCCTCAGCAACTTAGTGAGGCCCTCAGCAACTTAGTGAGACCCTGTTTCAAAATAAAGAATAAAATAGGGCTGGGGGCGTAGCTCAGAGGTAGAATGTCTCTGGATTCAATCCCCAGTACCACCAAAACTTCAGCGGTGGCACCATCCATTCACTAAAACAAGCCATTGTGCTGTTCTTCACCTCAGAGCACTCAGTAGAAAACAAAACAAAAACTAAATGCAGCACAAAGCCAATTTCATGTGTGAATGGCATTAGTGAATCAGTAAAAATGGTTAATTGTCCTAAATCTCAACCTTTCAGTGCACGTCCCTTTCATATTTTAATAATATCTTGTGTGATGAAATGAGTGTACATGCAAAGCATGTTTCCTGCCTGTTGAGATATTATGGTGGTCTCAGGGTACTTTATGCCCCTTCAAGTGTAAGAACCTTTAGACTATTAAAAAGCCTGGAAATCATTTCTGAATCGGGTAGAAGTAGCACAAGCCCACTTCAGCCCTGCACAGGTGCTCCATCTGGCTGGGCTTTGCCTGGATCCACTACCAAGGACACTGGCGGATGTCGGCTCCACAGCTGAAGTGGAACAAGAATTTTAATCAGTTTTGCCAGAAACTTTTTTTTACCTTTAATTATCCTTTCACTGTTTTCTTAAATATCTTTCCTACTGTGGTACATGATAATTCAGAAGCAATTTTCTTGTCAGCATGTTTTCTTTCTTGTTTTATTTTAATTTTTCAGAGACTTGTGTGATGAGGGAGGTGGTGTGTATGCACTATTGGAAAGTTTTTGTTCTGGGATAAGTTGTGCAGCTATCGTTTAGAACTTTTAGTGAAAATATATATTTTCTTTAAAACATCAGAGAATTAAGTTGGGGATTGTGTTGATCATAAAACTGTGGCGAAACAATGTCTAGGAAGCTCTAATTTCAACCATTTGATACAAAGAAACTTGAGAGATGAAAGCCAGATTTTTCAGGAGCACATCTTAATGTTTTGCTGGAGAACTAAACTGCTCTGTGACAATGGTTATCGACACACATACCCAGCACTATTGACAGATATAAGCATAATTTAGGGTAAAAAATTCTATTATCTGAAAAAAATTTCAGTGTTCCAGAAAGTTCTAGATTATAGGTTACTTTTTTTTTTCTTTTTTAACATGGAAGGAGAGATGTTGAAGCTATTTCAGTGACTCTGAGGTCAACAAAACAGAGATGATTGCTGCAGTTTGCAAGTATTGTGCAAGGGGAACCTAGGCCTCTTCATTGAACTGGAGAAGCCTTTCTAGAATATTCCCAAAGTTGGTATGGTAGATCAGGGGAGGCTGAGGGTCAGATAGGGTTTGCTGCTATGTCCCTGCTGAGCCCTCTAGATCTGCAGAGGAGGAGAAGTCAGGCTAAGCAGGATTCAACTCATCAGGAGATGATTTCAAGCAAAAATTAATAAATAAACATGTAATCAATAATTTATCCCGAATACTATCATGTTACCGTAGGAAATTTGATTTTATCTCTTTGAAAGCAAAGGGATAAAAAGCCTCCTACGGACAATACTGAGCAAATGACCGCACATCACGAGGATTTGTGCTCCCTGTTACCAACCAATGTTAGCAACCAGTGGCTTTCTTTCTCCTCAAATTGTTCCTCATTGACATCCCAAACTGCTCTTTTAGTTTTTCTGATCCCATCAGGAAATGTCTCTGCTAGCTGATAATGTACTTTTTAAATAAATTAGTTCCTAATTGTTTTATCATAGTCAGAAAAGGAAAATATTTCTTTGTTCTCAGAAAAAGGAGTAAATGGTTGTTGCTAGGGGGAGTTTACACTGGGCTGGGTCACTCTTATCTTGCTTTTTAATATCCTCTTCCTCTCCTTGGAGAAAGAAAGCATTCCATATGACATCTTTGATCAGATTATATAATCAAGTTATGTTACCAAAACATCAATGGACTCACTGTTTTCCTGTCATGTGATGGTGTGCAATGATTGCTATAAATACTGACTTTCTTCTTTTTTCTTTCAATACAGTTTGGAAACATGCATGATTCCACTTTCATTATAAACCAAAATTCACCAAAAGAAAAAAACAATGTAAATTTTCAAAGACCTTGCCAAATAGTAAGATGAGACTGACATTTTACTTCTTGCCTGGGAAGATAGGACACATTTTATTTTCAAATGAATGTCTCCCCTTAGGACAGAAGCATGGAACACTTTCATACTGTTTACAAATAAGGGCTGGTAACGACACAGCATTCCATAGAGAGGATTTATGATCCACAAACTTCTGCCATGAGAATACAGAATCACATGGTTTCTTCGTTTTCCACATTATCTTTATGTAGGTTACTAATATAACTAATTATGGTTTGTTTAAATTTTATGGTTCAGTGCTCGCTTCGGCAGCACATATACTAAATTTTATGGTTCAAATTCTTCATCAGAATCATAGGCTCTAAGTTTGAACTCAAGTGCTCATCAGATTCAACACTGGCCTTCAGATAGTAAAGTTATTAGTCCTAGTTTGCTAGAAAACAATGATGTTCATGAACGAATGTCCCCTTCTGTTGTTTCCTGCCCCCCTTTTTATTCCTTTTCTCCGTTACCACATATTTTCTTGTCCAACAGATTCTTTTCATCTCTTATACAGTAATCAGAATGATTGTTACTTTGGGCCACTGGGAACAGAGTGATTTATTTATTTATTTATTTATTTATTTATTTATTTATTGTACTGGGGATTGAACCCAGGGATATTCTACCTCTGAGCTACACCCCCAGCCCTAATTTATTTTTTATTTTGAAACAGGGTCTCACTAAATTGCTGAGGGCCTCGCTAAGTTTCTGAAGCTGGGCTCAAACCTGCCATCCTCCTATCTCCACCTTGTTTTTGTAGGGAGTCAAGAAATGAGCCTGAACGATCTTGTTCTTCATCTTGATTGGTACCTTGGCAAAATATAAAAATGGACTTTAAGCCCAATTGAAAAAATAGCATTATTTTTCCAGATTCTCACAATATTTCCATGATATCATAAATATGTCTCCTCAATGATTGGAGAACCGCTTTTCTGTAGACACATAGGTGAAAAATCTGTATTGGAAAATAAATTAGGAAGGTTTATTTGTTTTTCAGAGCAACAACTGGCAGGCAGCTGGAAAACCCTTGGAAACCAACACTTCAAGCACCACTTGGTTGAACATCCTTGTCAGTATCTCACCCACGATCCCCATCACCTGTCTGCTTCTCTTCCCCTTTCAATTGCCACTCCACTATACTGACAGGCACTCAGTCCTGCTTTGCACACAGTGTTTCAGCCAGTCTAGATGCTGTGCAGTCCCCACGAGTCTTATGCATTTTTGACTAGCAGAGAAGCTAGTGTTTCCTTGTCCCCAAACTGCATTCTACATATGCCTTTTGTGTTTTTCTCAAGTCAGCTGTCAGTTCTTTCTCACTCTTATCCCCCATCCTTTCACCCCCCCACCCCGCCTCTCTTCTTCTCATCCACCAGTCCCTAAAAATAATGATCTTTTTTTTTTCGGTACTAGGGATTGAATTCAGGGGCATTCTACCTCCAAGCTACACCCCCAGCCCTATTTTTTATTCTTTATTTCAAAACAAGGTCTCGCTAAGTTGCGGAGGGCCTCACTAAGTAGCTGAGGCTGGCTGCGAACCTGGATCTTCCAGTCTCAGCCTCCCAAATGCTGGAATTACAAGCATGCACCACCACGTTTTATGTTGCTGAAAGAAAAAATGTGGTAAATTTACTTCTATTCTCTAATTTATATTTTGTAACACTTCTCCTTTACTTGTGCTTTTTATAAAATAAAGCTTTAACAGAAAAACTTCTAATATGTAGACTTTTGAAATGCCTAGGCTTACATAAGCATAACTTGAAACTTAGGAGAAGAGGATCCATTTCTAAATGCCCTTTATTTGCATGTGTGGCTACGAGAAAGAAATGGAGTGGATTGTTCAATTTTGTGGGAATACTAAATATTGCTAGACAGGTGCCTGTGGATTCCTACTAGTTTACTTTGGATGCATAGTTAAAGAAAGCAGGGTAATTTCTTCAACTGATACAATAATATTCAGATTTTTCTCTTAAGAGTGTCAAATGATAAATTCTGAAGTATCTATCATGCTGGAGTTATAAAATGGGAAGTTAATTATACTAATTAAGATAGGGTCAGGAAGGTCTCTGCACAGCTGTGGTGAAGTGAGGCATTTGAAATTGTGGACAAGGGCTAGCATCCTGCTTATAAACACAGGGTTGTCATAATGTGGATGTCAACAGAAAGATGTGCAACCTCAGCTCTGTGATGTCCCAGAAAACATGTCAGGTAAACATTCAGACTGAGGGTCTCTGCTGGAGTTCCTGAAAAATCTGTGTGTTGTGTGGTTATTAACAACTTCTTAGCTATTCCATAGTAGCATATAGCTCATCAAATTGCCTTTTTCATAAAATATATGTAAAATGATCCCTAAGAGCTGATGCTATTGGCTATCTTCATTAAAAATTAAAACCAAAAGGCTGTACCCTATTACAATTCAAGCATTTAAGAACCTAATAATTTTTTCTCATCAGATAAATAAATGTTCTGCTGATGAATTAAAAAAAAACCATACTGATAACAAATGCCTGGTTTTTGTTCAGGAGACCACACACTGGATTGATATGATAGTGCTCTCTGATTTGCTGCCAAACTTGGAAGAGATAGAGGTTTGTTTTGACCTCCTCCTCCTGTGTGCCTTTCTGCATCAGGAGAAAAGCATTTGACCTACGTGGAGGTTGGCGCTCCACCACGAGCATCACTCTCTCTGACTCAGCCAGCCCCAGCATGGCTTCAAATGCATCCTCATGCTCCTTCTCTCTAACCGGGCCCAGCAAACGAGCTCCCTGGCAAATGAACACACAGGTGAGGAAAACTGAAGGGCCATGATGGCCTTGGGAGCACTCAATTCAAAGCATGACACATGCAGGGCTTTCTACCTGTGCTGCTCTCTGAGGAAAAGTGGGTCCCGTTCTCGCCTGGTGATGAATGACCAAGAGTGAGAAAGTGCAAATAGACTCCTTGATCCTAAGTCTCCTATCAGATGGGTCATTTGTTATGGCTTATCTGGTTGGAAGAGGGATTGACAAAACTCTAGAAATGGAAAGAAATGGATAGTTGCCTAAAAGCTGACCACCTCCCACCCCTGCATGATCCTAAAGGAAGAGTGAAGAAAAGTCCCCACAGAATGGCCTCATAGTGGAGGCTGTCCGCTGGTGATGATCTGTGCGAACATCCCTATTTTTTTTTTTTTTTTTTTTTTGCGGTACCGGGGATTGAACCCAGGGGCATTCTACCTCCGAGCTACACCCCCGGCCCTATTTTTTATCCTTTATTTTGAAACCGAGTCTCACGAAGTTGCGGAGGGCCTCACTAAGTAGCTGAGGCTGGCCGTGAACCTGGATCCTCCGGTCTCCGCCTCCCAAGTACTGGGATTACAAGCGTGCGCCACCACGCCCAGCCCAGCTTCATTTTTTTTTCTGCTTTTCTGACCCTTTGGTCACTGGGAAGGCTGGACAGCTAGAGCAGGGTTCTGCTAGTTGCTCCTGGTGCTCAATTTCCCTTTACTCTCACGAAGGGGAAGATCAGCAAGGGGCAGCACAGGGTAGCCCTCAGGCACAGGCTTACTGGGCACAGACATAGCTGTTCCTATTGAAGGAATCAGATGGTCAGAGTTTATGCAGAAGTATATCTAAAACCATTCGTGTTGTACTGGTTACATAACTCAAATGACAACTATGCATTATAAATCCTCATAAGATACAAGATATTATCCATAAATATACCTGGCAAACTTGATATTTATATACCCAGAATTATTATTAATCCTGCCCTGAGTTAATGTTTAGGAAAATTATTGTCATAAATTTTGTTTTTAAAAAGAATAAATTTTGAATTTTGTTTTAAGGATTAGAATTAGTGGTTACCAGACTGCATTTGAAATACATGATGGTTTTCTACAAGGACAAAAAAAAAAAAATCACAAGCCTGAGCTTCTGGAACCAATATTTGAGAGGAATACTAGTTCGTTCTGGCTAACTAATCTTTCTTTGATTGCTATTACACATTTTTTCATCTTGATAGGATTTCTACAATGAAAAACAGAACACCTTAGGACTATCAGTAGCCTTTGTTTATGATTCCATGCTTATATGTAACCTGTGTATTAATTTTACTTGGATAATTTATGTTTGTAGTATTGATTTTTCCAAAGGACTGATTCCAGAGAATTCACAGTACAACAAAACCAAGCTGTGCCCCTAGCTTCTCTTTACATTAGTAACTTGCTACCACTTCTTGATGGACTGGATATGCTAACCTTCTCTCCCCAATTTAAAAATGAGAGAGATAAAAGTAATCTCCTGTGACATCTTTCTCCCCTTTATAATATGCCTTTATGATGAAATAATATGGGCATAAGCTATATCTCATCCTCCAATATAATCATTACCTACAAGCATGACTTTAAATTCATGATTTTGAAGCCCTAGTTATAATTTCAGTAAATATCTAATAGACTAATTTATGCTAAGTAACTACCCTGGATTGTATTTTGCAGCCAGTTTATCCTATACAGTTTACTGAGGAATTACATCACTTAAAACTTAAGATGTATAAATACTGAACTTTGAAAGAAAGCTTTGATGAACACGGACAGGCTTTAGTAACTTGATGACAATACTCTCTAAGCTAAGGTTACCATTTTGGTATTGATGATGCAGAACTTTGGGATTGCAGCCATTCATGTGCCCTCATGAGAACTGAGCCCAAACGTGTTCTGAGGAAGTCCTTGGAGCTCCTCCTCAACACTTCTGTGTGGAGCCTGCTGGATACCCATGGTGTCATGCTAGATTTGGCTGGTGGGAATCTGCCCTTCATTCATCCCAAATACTTGCCAGTGAGTTTAACCTTGAACTTTCTGATGCCTAAAAATTATTGAATTTTCAGCAGAATAATTGGGAACTGAGACTCCAAGGCTAAACTGTGAGGATGAATCTTGGCTCTACCACTTACATCTATGTGGTATTGGTGACATTATAAACCTCAGTTTTCCCATTTGTAAAATGAATAGTGATAGAATGTGCCTTTAGGTTAATTTTCATGGCTAAATGAACATTTACACATAGAGCACTCATAATCATTAAGAGAGAACTTAATTACTGTCAAAAGTCATAGTCATGGGTGAGCTCTTGAAATAGGATATTCTACCTTTTTTTTAATTCAGCCAGATCATAGAAGAACTTTATTACTTATAGCACATTGAAAAACTGTTTCTGGTGATTGTACTTGAATGTTAAGTATTTACAAATTTGTCAGGGTTCTTCAGAGAAATAGGACCAATAAGATATGTGTTTATATAAAAAGAGAGATTTAAGTAATTGACTCACATGATTGTGGGGGGCTGGCGCGACCTAAATTTGCAAGACAGGCCAGCAACAGAGACCCAAAAAAGGGTGATGTTAAAGCCCTCTTGTGAAAGCAATCAGGAATCAGGGTTCCCTCTTTAGGGGACCTCAGTCTTTTCCTCTTGAGGCTTTCGACTGATTTAATGAGGCCTGTCCACATTATGGAGAGTAAGCTGCTTTACTCAAAGTCTACTGATTTAAATGTCAATCTCATATAAAAATTACCTTCACAGTGATGTCTAGACTGCTGTTTGACTAAATATCTGGTACTGTGGCCTAATCAGGTTGGCACATAAATTAACCATCATATTATCCTGCAAGAAGAGACATAAGAATTATCTCTGTAAAACAGATAATAAGGAATAATAATAATAAGGGATAATAAGGAAGCTGTGGATAATTTACCATGTAATGGAGCATGAGGGTTCATAAGAGGCACTTCGTGGTTTTATGTTTCTACAGAGAAAATGTTAGCTTGTATGTCAGAGACACTGTGAACTACATAACTAATTGCAGTTTCTGTATTTGCATTGGTTGCTAGGAAGCTCAGAGTCATCACACAGTACAGCTTGGGAACAATCTAAGACCTTGAGGCTTACATTTTAGTGACTAAGTTAACCTCTGTGTCGCCTTGATCATCTTTTTTCATCTTTTTCATTTATTTATGTCAATACCTTTTTCTCCACAAATATCTATCAACATCATAACTTTTCTCTTTTTCCCCACAAATATCTATCAATATCATAACTCTATGCTATATGTTGGTCTTTGTGCCCTCAAAGACACTATGTCTCTTGAAAATAGGGACTATGTCTTGTTCACTGTTGAATCCACCAGCTTCTAATGCAGTACCTAGACTGCAACTGGTTCCAAAAAATATTTGTCAAATGATTAAATAGTGGATTAATGTTTGTATCTTATAAACCACTTTAGAATAAAACACAACATATTTTTCCATACAATTTTATTCCAGTCACTATATAAAATACTTTACTTTTTAAAAATTATTTTTGTGGTACTGGGAATCAAATTCGGGTGTGTTCTACCTCTGACTTATACCCCCAGCCCTATTGTATTTTTTATTCTGAAACAGGGTCTCCCTAAGTTACGGCGAGCTGGCCTTGAACCTGCCTTCCTCCTGTGTCAGTCTCCCAAGTACTGGGATGACAGGTGTGCACCACCATGCCTACCTTATAAGATGTTTTCTGAACCTTAGAAGTGTAATTGTGGATTTGAGAGCGAGGAAAAGATAGACACTAGGTAATGCTAGTCCAGGCATTCATCTGAAAAATTGACAAGGACTCTGAGTTGACAAAACAAAAGGATGGAACTGAAATGCTGACCTTCAATTTTACCTTTTATGGTTCTTTTTGTTGTTGAAAATCACTTACTAAGGGTGATCCGGCCCTTCTTCCTGAGCATTAGTGGTTTTGGTGATGAGGGAGTTGTACTCAGACCCTTGTAGAGGCTTCTAAGCTTCAAACACTAAGAGAAGAACTGTTTTAATCAAGAATTGTCTTTAGGGAAAGGTGAGAATTGCAGATGTTTCTGTTTGAGTGTTTTCAGGAGATGGAACTCCAGCTGAGGAAGCTCACAGATAGGTCTTATCAATTTAGTTGGTTTTCAGGTGCCAATATACTAGTTTGCTTGTGACCAATCATGTCTTAAGGATCTCTTCAACTTAACTCTAGACAGGCCTCTTCCTGACTCTAGGCCCCTGACCTCTTTTTTCTTAGAACCTGTACTTTATCTGCCTCTTCGAGATGTAAACATTTTAAAAAGGTTCTTCTAGTCTCAAGACCCAGGAGCGCTTTCTTAAGGACCTGGAGCCAGCCCTTTGAAATGGAATCCCCGAGGAAGATGGTACCTCCACCTCCCAGTTCCATAGGAAGGTAGGATCCCGCCTTCTCCAGGTGCCTCACTGCAACCTTAGCTGCCTCCTGCCAAGAACACAGAGGGAGCTTATATTTCTTGGCCAATTAGCACACAGATATCCTGTGTTAATTAGCACACAGATATTCCTCGGTCCCCATCCCAGCTCTTGAGCTCTTGTAATGACCATTATATATTTCCTTCCTTCCTTCCTTCCTTCCTTCCTTCCTTCCTTCCTTCCTTCTTTCTTCTTTCACTGGGGATTAAGCCATGGGGCCTTCTATCTTCAAGCTACACCCCCATGCCTTACTTTATTATTATTATTATTATTTTGAAACAGGGTCTCACTAAGTTGCTAAGGATCTCCTTAAGTTGCTGAGGCTGGCTAGCCTTGAACCTGCTATACCCTTGTCTCAGCCTTCCAAGTACTAGAATTCCAAGTGTGTGTCACCACGCCAGCTTATATGCACCTCCTTCTGACCCAAATTGTGGGGATCCACTTGGTCTTGCTGCTACCCAGCACCATCCATGCTTCTGTCAGGAAGTCCCCCAATAAATTGCAGGCTGTGCAATCCAGGATCTGTCTGTTTCTTTTCTTTGGTCTCACAGCACCTTGGGGCCAGTCCTCATACATTGGGGTTAGACAGTGCTGAAACACTGTGTACGCTCCTGGGAAACAGCGAAGGTCAAGAAACCCCCTCACCCTGTGCTCTAGAAACTACTTACTGCAAAGAACCACCCTTCCCCCTATTACTTAGATCAACCTCATGGGTGAACCCCTTGTTTATAAACACTGTAACAAGGTCAGACAGTTCCTGTTCTTTGTCCCAGAAATTTCTAGCTGAACTGTTTGTCCCTGCTGACAAATCTGAACAAATGACTTGAAAACCTCACTTGTTAGACAGGCTTCTTGCATTTCCTAGACCCCTGAACTCTACACCATCCTTGAGTTTAAACAAGTATTACTGGTAGCTAAACCAAGAACTGGAAGGTCAGCAACCTCTCCTGACACTGCTCTCGCAATTGGCTGAGCACAAAGAAAGAGGTCTCCCATTCAACTCCCTGAACACATTGCCTGCTCACCCCAGGCCCACACACCAGCTCTTTCTAGTCTCCTGTATGCCGCCATATCAAACAAGAGTACTTCCTGCCTGACCTCTGAGACGCTTACAGATCTTGTAGTTGGAATGCCTTTTAAACAGTTCCTCTTCTCCCGCTGCAATAGTCTTTTAAAATAAAGTCTACTCTTTCCCTGAGGCTGGATTTGTCTTTTACTTGACTCGAGAGTGGTTGCCATTTGCGTCGATTGCCAGGCCTTCTCCCATCTCTACATCCTATGGTTCTTGGTTCTGAGAACACTTCTTTTTATTCCCCCTAACTACAGAAGCACCTCAGAGGCAAGATGACTTTGTCACCATGGAAAATATTATGTCAACTGACATACGAGAGACTAATATTAATTTCCTATCTTTCAATGAAGTAGGAGAAAACTGTAGAACTTAAATAATTAATGTTGACATGAATAATTCTGGGAAACTAAAACCTGATAAAGTTTTCCTAAGAAACTGAGGATAATTCAAAATGTATGAGCTAAACTTTCTGAAGCAGAGGTTTAAGAGT